>CP092886.1:1655071-1700294 GCA_030710605.1 Cordylochernes scorpioides
CGATGGAAGATGATATCACGTACACTGTTCGCATCTACCACGTGACTTCTCCATAGAAACACCGCTTTCCCTTCGTTGCGCAATACTTCAGTAACAAAACCATCTAAGAAATTGTAAGGAGGACACGGACAGCAGCACGACTGCACCAGCTTCTCGAATGTGTAATGATTCCATTAAAATAAAATGTGAAGAACTTCTCAATGTTGTATTTGCTAGGAGTTGATAACAAAGGTTGGTTATCTTCTAGACTATGTTTAACTCTCACTTGACACAATTTAGTTTTATTTATCTAATGTAAGCAGATTCTTGCCCAGTTTCTTGATGTATTTCCAATAGTGCTCGGCGCTAGCCATGCACTCGCCTAGGTGAAACCTTCTTGATTCAACAGGCGGACTCTAGAGCCATCTTGTTTGGTCGTTGAGGCACAACTGACGAGGGCCAACAGGCTGAAACACGCACGGAATTGGCTTTTCTCAATTCATCAATAAAATGAATAATCGCCAAAATCTGAAATAAAAATAACTCGTTTTCAGTTGATATTACTCCGATAGATGGCGGATGCTATCAATAACGCTTAGTTGCACGATAAAGAGATGCTTTTCTTAATTGTAAATGCTGTGTTAAGAACGGGGTAATTAAAAAAGCTCGTGGAGGAAAAGAAAAATTCTGAACGCTCCACAAACCCCCTTTTTAACAAAATAAAAACTTTAACCTAAAGTTTGATATTGTTTTGGGCTGCCTTGGGTGTTCAAGCAAGAAAAAAGGAAGACAACAAAAGGTTACACATATAAAGTTTTGTTTAATGTTAGCTATAAAATGAAGGATAAAAAAATATATGAAAAACTTATTATTTTTGTGTATTCCAAAATTTTGCATGCAACTTAAATGTTTTTTAACAAAAGAAAATATATAAAATGATGATATTGACGAAATATAAAAAAACTTAGTAAAAATAAGAAAAAGAAAAATACTACAAAATATGCTAGATTAACATAAAAAAAATATATCAATTTTTAGGAAATAAAAGCATGTGAGAGAGTGCTCACCAAAAAACAGTTCCTCTCAGTTGTTAGGTCGGCTTGCCCGAGCCCCCCTGCCTTGGAAGCACAATTTCGTCTGTCCTCGACGAACTTCCTGGAATCTTCAGATGAAGCACAATTCGTCGCTCTTGACGTACTCCAACCACTATGCGAATCTCTCAACGATTCGTCTCGGCTTCACCTTTCTTTGAGATGTCAGCCACTCAGTCCCTTCTCAGACCGCTTGTATGGTCGTTTATGGAAGATGGACGAAGATCCCGGAGCTCCTCTTGGGCAAGCCCCCGCGAGGATTTTTTCTTGTCTTGTCGGCACAACTGTGACACCAACTCTGGCGCCCGCGCCCTGACCTTTTTGACCCCTCCGCCCCTCCAATTGGTCGGTGGGTACTTTGGACGGTCCATCCGGCCGGTGGACGCTTACATTCTCTCGGCAAGGGGGGGCCGGTGTGTGAAAAGAGGAGAAGAAACAGCAAAAAATAGATTCCCCTTCGCTGAGGGGTCAGACACACAAAAAACCAAAAATATGAAAAAATAGTTGTAATATTTACATATATACATACAATATTCCATGAGTTCTAACATACCCCCACCTTTTCTTTGTGTGAAAACACAAAAAAAAAAACAAGGAAATGTGCTCTCCCTTTCTTTTGTCACTGATTCAAAACATCAGGAGCAAACCTTATTGGTTTGCGGACTTCACGTCCGGATCTTGTTTTGATCGTTAGAGGTTTTTTATCCCCAGAGGCCTTTTCAGGAGTTTCCTCAGAGGAAATCTCAAGGGGAAACAGTCTCTGTACAGGGCGTAGCCATTCGCCTGTTGATGTCTCGACTCTGGCAACCCTGTTCACCCCATCTTTCCCCAAGTAAAGTTTATTATTTTTCCAACAGGCCAGAGAATTCTTTTAGTGTTGTCCTGGCCTATAAGGACTAAATCCCCTTCTTTTATGCATAGCTCCCTTTTATTTTCGGCCCGTTGTATCAGTACCCCCAAATATTCCTTGCGGAATCTCTGTTTAAGTTCCTCATTTAGTTTACTCAAAATCTTGTATTTTCTGGTGAAAGAATTCACTCTTATTTTTTCTAGCTCCGGAAACTCATTGTTTGCGTTAGTCTGCAGAAACATTTGAGGGGTCAAGGGAATGAGGTCTTGGTCATCTTCCGATATATATGAAAGAGCTCTATTGTTGATAATACTCTCTACCTCACATAAAGCAGTCTCAAGTTGTACATAATTCAATTTACTAAATCCAAGCATACGAACCAATAAACTCTTAACAACCCTTACCAATCTCTCCCAAAAACCTCCCCACCAAGGCGCTGAGGGAGGGATAAAAATCCATTGGATTCTTTTTACACTCGATTCCCTTTCAGTCTCCCCCCAATCCAAGCGTTTAAGTAATTCGTTTGTTTTTGAGAAATTTGTCCCGTTATCACTATATATTTTTCCGGGACGTCCACGCCGACAAATGAATCTTTTTAAAGCTAACAAAAAAGTGTTTGCCTCTAATGTTCTCACAATCTCTAGGTGGACAGCTCTGTAAACAGCGCAAGTAAACAAGGCCACCCAAACCTTGCTGCCACCTTGTACAGAATTCAGATGATGATCAATAACTGCACCCAAGATGAATGGACTACAGTTAAGCCCAAATACCACACGTTTATGTCTAAAAACGGTTAACTTCATAGGGTCAGTTTGATCCCACCAAAGGAAGCGAAGAAAGTCCTGGTCTTGAAGCTGCACTGTAATCATCTGAAATGCCTTTCGAATATCGGCTAGAACACCAATACCTTTTTCTCTAAACCTAATTAATATTTCAGGTATTTTTTCCAAAAGGTTAGGTCCCTTTTCTAGATAGTCATTCAGAGAGAGACCATTATACGACCTGCAGGAGGCATCGAAAACAGGACGAAGAGGCGTCGTCCTACTTTCAGCCTTGAACACCGGCCTATGCGGTAAATAATGGCCCTTCTTTTGAGGCCTATTCTCCTCTATCCTCTCAATTAGGCCCTCTCTCTCCCATTCTTGAAGAATAGTAGAATATTCAATAACCATTTTCTCCTTCCTTAACTTACTAGTGCATGCTTCCAATCTCCTCTGCGCTATTTCTAAATTCGAGGGTATATTATTTCTCTCGCATTTCCACGGTAGCGCGACTGAATATCGTTGATCTTCATCCCTCTTTATATTTTTTATAAAATGTTCCTTTAGTTCAGTTTCCCTTTTCTTTTTTGAGACAACTTCGATGGGATCTTGGATTCCCAAGATATCCAGCTCCCAAAGATCTTTCAAGTTGTTTCTTGCAACCAACATATTCAATGCAATTTGGACCTTATCCTCCTTACCCACCACCGGAGATTGCCCCATAAGCGTCCATCCTAATTTTGTCTCTACGGCAGTTAGGTCCTCTCCTAGATGGACGACCTTCCCGGTCAGTAATTGTCCAAAATAGTCACTACCTATTAAAATATCTATTTCCTCATTTCTAAAATTTGACGGGTGAATATAGATCTTTTTCCGTTTTAATTTGTATAACAAACGTCCTCTTGGAGTCGGCGGTATCCTTGCACAAATTTCTGGTTGATCGAGGGCGACTATGTCTACATCAATTTTATTGGTTAGACTTCCCAGTTTCAAAACATATTTTCCGTGCAACGCCTCCTTCATATTTCCTCCCCCGAAAAGAGATTTTTCCAAACTTATCTCTCCTATTTTGTTTAAACCCAGTTTTTCGACAATTGATCTCTTTATATAGGAGTAGTGACTTCCAGTGTCAAATAACACTTTTACTTCTTTAGTCTCTTTAGCCCCTTTCAATTTCGCCACGGAAGTCATGAGTAAGATGTCATTGGCACATGTTCGCGCAGACATATTAACACCCGTGCATGTTGCATTTCCTTCATTTACAACCTTAGATTTTTCGCCTTTGAAACTATTGTTCCCTCCTTGCTTCAAAGCAATTTTATTGCAAAAGATATCTAGATGATCTTTTCCGCAATTTCTACATTTTATGTCTGCTCGGCATTCCCTTTTCAGATGGTTACCCTTTAGACACTTAAAGCAGACTCTAGCCTCCTTTATCCTTTGATCCCTCTCGCTAGGTGTAAGACGCGAGGCAACAAAACATTCACTACTCAGGTGATTATCCCTCTGGCAGAATATGCATTTTCTCTTAAATGCGCTGCCGAATAAATTGGAGACAGTGGGCGGTGTCTTCCGAGGAGTCTTTAGTTGAGAACCTGTAGCCCTCATTGAGCTATTACCCTCAAAATTCTCCTTAGCAAATGCCATTCGCTCAGCACCCTTCACCTCATCCCGAAGGAAGTCCATCAGAGCCTGAAGTCTACCGCTGGCATCGCTCTTATCTCCATTCTCCGCTCCTTCTTCTTTTATACCATAGCCCACAGCAGGATTCCTCTGCCACACCTGAATAATGTCCAATGGCAGACTCGACTCAACCAATGGGTAGAGAAACACGCCTGCCATCTCCGTGTTAACACCCAGTGATTCTAGGTTCTTTAAGTGAGCCGTTAGATCATCGTAGATCTCGTCAAGAGGAAGGTTTTCTTTCCTTGCATTAGAAACAACCAGTTTCAACAGTCTCCTTATATAGTGTTCTATGAGAAGGTTCTTATCTCCGAATCGATCTTTTAGGGCTTGTACTACCTTGGGATAATTATCCTCAGTTATGGGGTAACTGCACACAAGACGATGAGCTCTGGATCCCTCGACTACCGCTTGTAGCAGATAGTGAAATTTATCTACATCCCCAAGAGTTTCATCGTCATTGATTTTACTAAATTGCCCCCACCATGAGAGCCAATCCTCTAGGTTGCCCTTAAATTTTGGTAGCTCCACTTTTGGCAACCTTATAGTTCTTTTAGATTCGGTATTTACAACCGAATTCGCCGCGGACTCCACCAATGAGCCGTCGACCCTATCCCTCGCGGTTTCACACCGAGACAAATATTTATTTTCTATGTCAAACATCCCTTGAACATAGTTTTCACAACCCTCGAATTCTTCTTCGATTTTGACCTCCGTTATGGTTTCATCCTCCAGAAGGAGCCCATGATACCTTGAATCAATTTCACTTATTTCCTTAGAGAGAGCACAAATTCGGTTATATTTAGCTCTATATTTTTCTGTATCGAAATCTGGCTTTTCTATCTCAGCCCAAAACTCGGTGGACAGCCGAGTAAAAATAGCTCTTTTGGGGGCTCTAGCCCTTTTTAAGATATCAATATTCTGCATTATTTACTATATAATTTTTCTCGAAACCTTTCTCTCTTTTTTTTTTTTCCTTTTCTCGATTTGACCAGCCAATGCAGCCCACCCGGGGACGCCAAAAAATATAATGTTAAGAACGGGGTAATTAAAAAAGCTCGTGGAGGAAAAGAAAAATTCTGAACGCTCCACAAACCCCCTTTTTAACAAAATAAAAACTTTAACCTAAAGTTTGATATTGTTTTGGGCTGCCTTGGGTGTTCAAGCAAGAAAAAAGGAAGACAACAAAAGGTTACACATATAAAGTTTTGTTTAATGTTAGCTATAAAATGAAGGATAAAAAAATATATGAAAAACTAATTATTTTTGTGTATTCCAAAATTTTGCATGCAACTTAAATGTTTTTTAACAAAAGAAAATATATAAAATGATGATATTGACGAAATATAAAAAAACTTAGTAAAAATAAGAAAAAGAAAAATACTACAAAATATGCTAGATTAACATAAAAAAAATATATCAATTTTTAGGAAATAAAAGCATGTGAGAGAGTGCTCACCAAAAAACAGTTCCTCTCAGTTGTTAGGTCGGCTTGCCCGAGCCCCCCTGCCTTGGAAGCACAATTTCGTCTGTCCTCGACGAACTTCCTGGAATCTTCAGATGAAGCACAATTCGTCGCTCTTGACGTACTCCAACCACTATGCGAATCTCTCAACGATTCGTCTCGGCTTCACCTTTCTTTGAGATGTCAGCCACTCAGTCCCTTCTCAGACCGCTTGTATGGTCGTTTATGGAAGATGGACGAAGATCCCGGAGCTCCTCTTGGGCAAGCCCCCGCGAGGATTTTTTCTTGTCTTGTCGGCACAACTGTGACACCAACTCTGGCGCCCGCGCCCCTGACCTTTTTGACCCCTCCGCCCCTCCAATTGGTCGGTGGGTACTTTGGACGGTCCATCCGGCCGGTGGACGCTTACATTCTCTCGGCAAGGGGGGGCCGGTGTGTGAAAAGAGGAGAAGAAACAGCAAAAAATAGATTCCCCTTCGCTGAGGGGTCAGACACACAAAAAACCAAAAATATGAAAAAATAGTTGTAATATTTACATATATACATACAATATTCCATGAGTTCTAACATGCTGTTAGATTCATTAGGTTAAAAAACTGGAATTATTTTTATGATAAGAATCGTCATTTAGGAAAATAAAATTGAAGTAAATAAATTGACTTGGAATATACATAACGTTCGAAATATCTTAAGAATGTGGAGTTAAATTGTAACATTTGATGAGAATGAGAAGATTAATGTAAAAATAAGTGTTTCAGTGAAGCGCCATCTGATCAGTATCCGACAAGATTGGTTGTAATTAAACATAAGCGCAAATGTAAAAAGAGGAGAAAAAGAGCGGCGCCCTATATCGCGCGAAGCTGGAAACAATAAAAGAATAAAAGTCAATAAAACAATATCTACAAACGTAAACAGAAAAAGTGCGAAAAGTGAAACATATTCTTTTTAAGATATAATTGTTGAGCTTTTAATAAAATTGGATCAATAGAAAAGAGACCTCTTCTTTTTCTATAGAGTTTTCTTTCTTTGAAGCGACGTTTAAGAAAGAAAGAATATTTTTTGAGGTTCTCTCTCATTCTTTATAGGACGAGGAAAAATGCGCCGTTCGCTGCCGTCTTACATCGCCCAGGTGGAGCTCACATAGCATGTGTTCATGGTGTGTTGAATACACTCCCAACATGTGCGGGGGTTTGTGATAGATGTGTCTCCGGGAATATTTTAATCTCAGAACTATTTCCGATGTAATAACGTGGCTTTATTGTTTTACATTTTACTCTTCAAGCGTTTTATTGCATATTTCATTTTTAATATGGATTTTATATTCATATAGCAGTTTTGTGTGCGAGTCTATGTGCCTGTTGTTTGTCTTAAGCTATTCTTATAAATATCTAACGGTTAATGATACAACGGCACCCTCCTGAGCTACATCAAACAACATATACTGAATATGTTTAATATTTACAAATATTTTATATATTATCCTGCCAAGAAGTTGGCTTGTCTTGAGAGTCAATCCTGTATTTATTTATAATGTAGGCCAATTTATTTAACATATCATATGTTATTGTTGTTGTTGTCGTGTCCAATGAAGAGCCTCAGATGTCTCCATGCATCTCTATCACAGCAGCAGCAATGTCCACTATCAGCATATCATATATTAACATGATAAAGGCTTATGTATGTATATATAAATTCTGAATATAGAGCACTCCATAATATCAATATTTATAAATAAGGCTTATGTTGGATTTAATAAGTTTTATTTATCCAATATTTCGATGGACCAATCGTCCATCTGTTACGAGGTTTTTTGTTTTAAACGACTAGCAGGTCGCGCGCTTCAGGTGAGCCACGGACGTCTTACAAGCTTATTATATATATGATATGTGACATTTATTGAAGATGCACGAGATAACCAAGTGTGTATAAAATTTCCTCTTATTGCTTTGTATTCGTTTATTGCCCCTGTCTCCTTAAAAATACAGACGATTCCACTTTTTAAAGTTTTGTCAATTTGTCAATCAGTGATCTGGGATTGACGACAGAGAAGATGATGGAAGCGTGATCAACCCGCAGCCTAATGCTGGAGATAAGTTGGGGAAATAGAGGACGTGACACAACATGCTATAAGAAATAAATTTCTCACTTTCATATTATGATATCATAATTTTTCACAATCTTCTGCGTAATATTATTAGCATCAATTTATTATATAATTATCGTTAACATGATTGGATTCAAGTTAGTTAGTGAAAGAATAACACATTTGTGACGTGGTGGCACGAGGTCGAATTCCAGCAGTAGCAGCAGCTTTCGAAGGAGTTTCCTCAATCCAAATGAGAGGACGTCACGCAGTTTCGGTCGATGCCCGATCAATCCGTGGCATTCCTTATCGCGGCCCGCCGTCATTTTAATGTCCGGACATTGGGACAGATATATGGCTCTAATCTAAACACCCGTCTCTCACTTTGATTTACTGGGCAGCACTTGTGTTGTTCGTGCAGTTTCACATTGCTCACATCGTGGTATGCAAGCTCTTAGTTGTTAACACATTTGGCAGATTCACTTCGATAACCTATTTTCTAATAAAATCAATAATGCAACCAGGGATAAGTACAAGAAACTTGGCCCTTATTTTAAATCAAGAGTTACATGATGAATAACACGTAGGAAAATATCGAATATAACCTATTTGATTGTTTATCCAAATCTCAACGTGTCTTTTTCGTATTAATGTCACCAGTCCTTTTGTAAAACGTATGGATATTTTTTATTCTATTTGAACATATAAAGTAGTATACGGGTTGTGTTTTATTTATATCAAAAGAACATATATACTAGTGTTAATCAAAGTGGATGAAGGATTGCGACAGAGTTTTCTGCTAATGCATCGTCTTTAAACATGTGAAGAATATTGAGACTTGGCGACTATAAAGTGTCACATTGTTGTCGGATAGTGCACGTTGTTACCTGGTGAATAAATGGACGAGCCAGCGGACGATTTTTTAAAAGGTATTTTTTTATGCCTTTTTTTCATATGAATTTTGTGTAGAAATATTGAACTAATAAAAATGTAAAGTGTTTTAACGCCATTTACAATTTTATTTTTATACTCCAGAAATTTTGTACGCTGTATATTCTACACTCATGGATAAAACTTAAGGAAGTTGTACACTTTAGAAAATATATCTAGATTTATACAATAACTCTGAAAGATATTGAATACACAGTGACCTTTATTGAAGACACGCGAGATAACCAAGTGTGAACAAAATTGCTTCTGTTTCCTTAAAAAAAAACAGACAACGGGCGACATAAAAGACATTCCACTTCCTTAAGTTTTGTCCATGAATGTATGTATACTGAATGTAAATATATATATTGAGCTTACTATTATTCTGCAGTTTATATAAATTTTTTGAATCACATTTAGATAAATATAAACCTTTCTCTTAGTTTAGTTCTGACTGTAGAAGAGAGAGATTGAGATTGTGAAACAACTTTTATTACAATGTTCATAAAATATTATGGTGACAGATGAAAACTAATAATAATAACAAGGATGAATATACATAATGAAATCTAAACAGGCTTCATTGGTTTAGATCAAGGGCTACAAGACATCCTGAATTCGGATAGGCCCTTGGTTATAAATGGGTCTTTTTCCCCAACATGTTCAATTGCCATGTTGAGGAAATCTCGCAGAATTATCTTGTTTTCTATCGAGAGTGTCTCGGAGAGTACATCCCTCACATGCTGGTATTAGACCGCGTGCACTACTTCAAACCTAAAAACCTCCTCATAGAGGGAGAGAGAGCTCTTGGATTTGGTAATAAACAAATTTATTGAAAAGGTATTTTAAAATATCTTTGTTAAATATAAACTACCTTCAATAAACTTTTGATATAGGCAAATATAAGATTTTGAAGCGCTTTTAAACATCTTCTTCTTTCTTATCTCCACTCAATCATATTAGGGTGTCAAGTTGTGACCCTTGATGGTGTTTGATAACCATCATGGGCTTTAAGTCATTAAAAACATGCTTTAAAACATAATGTCGGCTCTCTCTATTTTTATAGCATACGATAAATTGCCGCCAATCACGTCACAGAAATGACTAGGCTTTTTTTAGAACATTTTAAAGAAATTATTCATTTTTTCTTCTATTATAATACTAATTAGAATATTCAGAACTTTAAGCTATATATATATATATATATATATATATATATGACATCGACTGACCTACCTCTACATGGTGTCATTGGTCAGATATTGTGGAAAGGTGCGAGGAACAAGCAAACTTTCAACTTCACTCGATTGTATTAAGGGCAGTAGGAGATTGTTTTATTTGGAAATAAATATTCGTGCTATAGTAGTTTATGCTTCAGAGATTTGTACTTATATATATATCAGTAAAACCACACAATATATAGAAAACTTACCATAAATAAATATACAAGCTATAAGATAACATAAAATTGCCGCAGAATGCTATTCATATACCAAAAGAGGCTCTTCGTCTTTTAGAATACGCACAAAAACAATGCATTTGATTTAAAAAATACTCGTATTAAAGGTGGGGATGAAGAATAAGCCACAACACCAGTTTTGGAAGATTCAGACAAAAGCCAACAACCTGTATACCATGGGCCATGGCCCTCATCAGTACAGGGACGGCTTCGATTAAACATCATAGGAGAGGAGTTATGAAATCGGTCAAATTTGTCAGAAATGTGTTTTGTTACATTCACTATAATACTATAAATATTCGTTTCAATATAATTTTAAAAAGAGATATTGGACGATGCTGGCTGTGCATAGGTTCCTGAAGTAAACAACAGAATGTACAGGGCAGCGCCCGGTGGTGTTACAGCGTCCCCGGTGTGGCACGCGCGTGTGATGTAACACGAGAGTATTAAAATATCATTTAACGGCGCTAAATAAGATTCGCTTGATAATTTTTAAATGTGGCCCTGCGGTAATGAGGAATTGATGCTGCCATTATCCAGATTACATCGGCCCACATTTAGGCCGTAATTAAGATTCCTATTTCAAGATAGGAGCGGGGCGCGAAATATATCGCCATTTACCACTATATCTCGACATTGATATATTTGCGCGCACATTTCTACTAATATATTGTTATAGTGGAAACTGAAAAATAATGTTTATATTTTCGCTCTATATTCTGTATTATGATATGTACTGGGACGGTTCATAGTTAAAGAGTGCGGATGGTTTAATGGCGACGTGAAAGGCAGACAGCTTGGCGATATGTCTTATTTTAATCATTCAGATATGCTGGGCCACTTGGGCTTGTAACCGCCTAACCACAAGAACTTGCCTCCAAACTCCGACTTCGGCCTTTCGCGGTTTTCGCCCAAAGGTGGTTTTATCGCAGTTCCACGAGGGAGCGTCCCTAAGTTCAGTCCTCTTGTGGCCCTCGACTCCGTAGCCCAACAGCCGGGAGCTCCCTTGGCATGTTTCAGCTCCTTCTTGTTACTAGCTCCCTCAACTACGTCAGACTTCTTGAGCTGCTGGGACTCACCAAACTTCCTGTGTCCGCTTGACCTGGGTAAACGTCAGGATAAGTCCCTTGGCGACCGAACTGCCACATCCCAGGCCAAGACTGCCGCGGTGATATGTCAGGGCGACCTGGGTACCTCGGCTCCAAGGGCCAATTTCAACCTTCGTTGCATTGCCGTCTTGACAGACTGTACGTTGTAGTTCTACGTCGGTTTCCTATAACGTGCCCGGTGTGTGATAGCAGCCCCCTCTCCACGCGAGGAGACCTCTCCCTGACCACATCAGGCAGGAGGGAACTCTGCGCCTATTGAAACTACGAGCCCAAAACCGAAAAAGCTTCGTCAAATCAAGAGTGTAGAATTTTTTCGTTTTTCTTAGCTCTATCTATTTTATCTATTTGAATTTAAATAATGTAAGTTTAAAAATATTTTTATTCAAGTCAAATTGTGCCTTTTTATTATCTAAAGATTTAAATTTGAATTTCTGTATTTTCAGGAAGATACATAAATATATCAAATATATTCCGTCGTAATACCCTAATCTTATATTCATCCAATATTACCCTCGATATACGAGTACATTTATGTGCATAAATATACGACAGATTCCGCCATAACCCCCTGATCTTCTGTTCATCTAATATTGAACCACCATAACATAATGATCACCTTTCATCTTATATTAACCTATATACACGAGTTTATTTACTTTTTTGCAAAGATATATACGACAGGTTACACCATAACACCCTGGTATTGCCTCCATTCTATATTAACCCCGATACACGAGTATATTTACGTACAATTATTTTTACGATATATACGACAGGTTGCACCATAACACCCTGATATTGTGCAATCCTATATTAACCCCGATACACGAGTATATTTACATATGATTATATTTAATTAAAAAGGCATATATTGGATCGAAATATTATTTATTTTACCAATATATCAGTTGGCTGAACGCCAACTTTTTACAAGGTAATACAATTATATATTCACGATATATACGGCACCTGTGTCCATCCTATATTCCCCTCTCTATCCAAATATATTCAACTTCAAAGAGGAATGAAAGAGATTCCGCTGGACAGTGGAACGCCACCAAAATGAAATATTTGAAATTGTCCGGCAGCACGCAAAGAGGCTCGCACCTTCAAAGCGCCGCTGTTTTTGAAATATGTTTGCAGCGGTTATTACATTCCTTTGCTTCCATGTTTTTAATATTCTTCTGTTTTATTCTGCATATTGTTCTTTCACTTCAAAGGAAATTCCGCCCACGAAAAGAAAATATTTTCAATATCTGTATTCCTGGTCCACCGCCCTGGCAGGATCAACAGAATTATAAGAAATAAAACTACAAATCACACGAATGTTTCTCTTAAAACCAATTGAAACAAACTTTATACTTTATTTACTGCGATGAAAAAACATTGGGAGGGCTTAGCTCATCAGTGGTGAACCCTCCCAGCTGTTTCGCCAAATTAATCCACCAGACCGCTTTTTTAGAGCTCTACTACTGGATTCTACTTATATAGGCAACACTGAAGGGTGAAATCCTAGTTATGGTATTTAAATTAAGGTTTTAGGATATTTAACACATATAAAAGCTTATGTCCATAGTTTTCTTAAATACCATAACGAAGATTCCCCCCTTCAATTTTGCCTATAGAAGTAGAATCGCCCGACACAGTATTAGGGATCTCTAAAAGAGGTCTGGTGGATTAATATGGCTAAACCTCTAGGAGGGTTGTCCACTGATGAGCCAAGTCCTCTCAATATTTTTCATCGCAGTAAGGACAGTAGAAAGTTTGGTTCATTTGGTTTTAGAAGAAACATTCGCGTGCTTTGTGTGTGTGGTTTTATTTATTATGGAGATTTCACGTTATTGTCTTATGTTCAACAAAATCATCTTAATGTGTAAAAGCTTAAGCATCTGAAGTGGTTTAGACGCCTAGTGTTGTAACTGGAGGTAAGGCAGGGTGTGACACCTCTCTCACTCAACTGGTGACCACACATGGCGGACAGATACCCCGGTGATACAAAGGGCAGTGGAGGAGGTGGTCTGTGGGTGTCCGCCAGAGCGGCGCTGACAAGTGGTCGCCTAAAAAGGAACCTAAAAAATCGAAAAAGTTATTTTAGGAATATTTTCACGTTCTGTATATTTTCTGGAAATTTTTGCCAAAGTTTGAAAATCATAGAATATATGAGAATAAGCATAAACGTGATAAGCACGTTTCGCTGTATTCCTTTCTTTCAGACTTGATGGATAATGGGTCAGCTGTTTTAAAGTTCTTTAATTTTTTCAAGACTACAAGGAGGAAAAAAAGACCTAACAAAGTAACTGAACTGTGTGGGAATATTTTCTTCTTCACAAGATGCAGCCATTTACTCAATAGTCTACTTATTCACTGTGTTCTATGCACGAAAAACGATGTACATAGATATTCTTTCCCTGTTTTATTTTTATTTTTCTATTTAAAATATCCTTCAACCTTTTTTTTTTCTTTTTTCTTTTCTGAGCGAGGATTCAATTTCTTTCCCCCGCTTCTCTTTTCTTTTTAGATTCATTTCTAACAGGAGAATCGTCTGTATAAGAAGGAATGTCTTAATAAAGGCTTGTGTGTGTGCATAAACGTGATAAGGTGCAATTTGAATTTTATATTAGAAACACAAGGTAATAAGACCAAATACAAATAAATAAATGTGTGACATTTCAGCAACAACGTTGTTATCAAAACGTCAATATCGATAAAATATATTACCAAAAATAATAATTACATATTTTATACCAACATCATATTTAGAGTAGGTCACAATTCTGGAGTTTCACATATACAATCGGAAGAAAAGGAAAAACTACGTCTGCAGCCAATGTGGCACTCGATATTTTCACACTCCTGATGTGTGCACAATGTATTTAACATTTTTATAAATATTCATCTGTAGACATTTATTTTGTACGGTTCAAAGTAGTCAAATATCGTTCTTAACTTCAGGACAACAAAGTTGTAACAAGTAAAACTGGGCGCCATGATGGAGAACCAAGAACAACGCCTAGAAAAATGCAATCACTTGCGAAATTATTGTTCTGTCTATATACGTATTATGCTAAAATCATCTCCGTAAATTCAAATCTCTTATTCATTCGCGTGTTTCCCTTTAGTGTTATGTCACCTTATCTCCTGATGTCTCTCATCTGAACCGTGACACGTGATTATCATCCAGCCGGACATGCCGTGGAGACATGGCCGTCCTATTCTTCGCCCAATTGCTTACGACATCAATCAACACTTCCTTCTTCTCTATTCTCCTGTCGCCTTATATGACCTTCGTGATGTCGACTTTAATAAACTCAAATTCACAACTCAGATTTCACAGAAGAATGGGGGTATTTCCAATTCAAAGGAGTCTTTAAATCCACCTAAAATTAACCCAAACCAACAACTTCGATGTGAGATTGGCTTCCCCCCTGCGACATTTGACAGCCTTTCGTCAATCAATCACCAGCCAGGGTTACACCTGCTGCACTTAACGCGACGTCAGGAGGCTTCTCGTTTATTTTCAACAACGCGATGAATGTTGTACTTCATCCTCACCGATCAGGTGTTTCCAAATCGATATAGAAATTTAATTTTGGAATTCTCACAACAAATGTACAGCTTGGAGACCACCATTGCAAGGGTAACATTCTTTCTGAAGACCCCTTGATTGCATCGAAGAGAACTCTTGATTGTTGGAAGAGCTTCTCTCTGCGATGGAAAATATTTCTAGATATTTTTACTATCTTTATTTTTAAAATTTCTTTATACTTCACTCTTTATCAAGTGCCAAGCTAGCACTGTAAATAGAGTTCACCTACGTAGGCCTCGGAAATGGAGTTCACCTATGTAGGCAATAATGTAAAATAGATGTAACAAAGGTAAATGCAAATTAAAACATGTAGCAAAAAAAATGATATTTTAGATGCCGCTTGCTGGAATCCTCTCAACGATTTAAATTTTGAAGATACTTCAGAAATAAAGAGTCTAAAGACTTTAAAATGAGAAGTGACTCCCAAGATAGAATATAGTGTGACATTCCTATTTTATGCTGTATGATGCCACGTTGCATACTAGATAAATGAAGTGCTAGTATTGTGTGACATTCCTATTCTATGCTGTATGATGCCACGTTACATACTAGATAAGTGAAGTGCTAGTATTGTGTGGTATTCTCATTCTATGCTGTATGCTGCCACGTTACATACTAGAGGAAAGAAGTGCTAGCATTGTGTGGTATTCCTATTCTATGCTGTATAATGCCACGTTACATACTAGATAAGTGAAGTGCTAGTATTGTGTGGTATTCTCATTCTATGCTGTATGATGCCACGTTACATACTAGAGGAGAGAAGTGCTAGCATTGTGTGGTATTCCTATTCTATGCTGTATAATGCCACGTTACATACTAGAGGAGAGAAGTGCTAGTATATTGTGCGACATTCCCATTCTATGCTGTATGATGCCACGTTACATACTAGATAAGTGAAGTGCTAGTATTGTGTGGTATTCTCATTCTATGCTGTATGATGCCACGTTACATACTAGAGGAGAGAAGTGCTAGCATTGTGTGGTATTCCTATTCTATGCTGTATAATGCCACGTTACATACTAGAGGAGAGAAGTGCTAGTATATTGTGCGACATTCCCATTCTATGCTGTATGATGCCACGTTACATACTAGATAAGTGAAGTGCTAGTATTGTGTGACATTCCTATTCTATGCTGTATGATGCCACGTTACATACTAGATAAGTGAAGTGCTAGTATTGTGTGGTATTCTCATTCTATGCTGTATGATGCCACGTTACATACTAGATAAGTGAAGTGCTAGTATTGTGTGACATTCCTATTCTATGCTGTATGATGCCACGTTACATACTAGATAAGTGAAGTGCTAGTATTGTGTGGTATTCTCATTCTATGCTGCATGATGCCACGTTACATACTAGAGGAGAGAAGTGCTAGTATTGTGTGGTATCCCTATTCTATGCTGTATAATGCCACGTTACATACTAGAGGAGAGAAGTGCTAGTATATTGTGCGACATTCCCATTCTATGCTGTATGATGCCACGTTACATACTAGATAAGTGAAGTGCTAGTATTGTGTGGTATTCTCATTCTATGCTGTATGATGCCACGTTACATACTAGATAAGTGCTAGTATTGTGTGGTATTCTCATTCTATGCTGTATGATGCCACGTTACATACTAGAGGAGAGAAGTGCTAGCATTGTGTGGTATTCCTATTCTATGCTGTATAATGCCACGTTACATACTATAGGAGAGAAGTGCTAGTATATTGTGCGACATTCCAATTCTATACTGTATGATGCTACGTTACATACTAGATAAGTGAAGTGCTAGTATTGTGTGGTATTCTCATTCTATGCTGTATGATGCCACGTTACATACTAGATAAGTGAAGTGTTAGTATTGTGTGGTATTCTCATTCTAAGCTGTATGATGCCACGTTACATACTAGAGGAGAGAGGTGCTAGCATTGTGTGGTATTCCTATTCTATGCTGTATAATGCCACGTTACATACTAGAGGAGAGAAGTGCTAGTATATTGTGCGACATTCCCATTCTATGCTGTATGATGCTACGTTACATACTAAATAAGTGAAGCGCTAGTATTGTGTGGTATTCTCATTCTATGCTGTATGATGCCACGTTACATACTAGAGGAGAGAAGTGCTAGTATTGTGCGAAATTCCCATTCTATGCTGTATGATGCCACGTTACATACTAGAGGAGAGAAGTGCTAGTATTGTGCGACATTCCCATTCTATGCTGTATGATGCCACGTTACATACTAGAAAACTGAAGTATTATTTTTATTTTATATAAAATTTTACAATATAATTATATATATATATATACGGGGAGAATAATAATTTTGTTTCGTAAAATAACAGAAAATATACTATAAATGGTATTCCTTTAGGTAACAAGCACTTATTTTTGAAAATTTTATAAGAGTATAAACAATAATTTTAAACTATGTAAATTTTACATGGCACGCGATGGATTCCAAAGATGTTTCAAGTGCGAAATCTAAGTCCTCCTTCTGTATTTCCTTAAGTGGAAGCAGCAGAGGTTGAGGGGATAGAGGAAAATCTCCCTTCTGACTCGGCAACTTTCTGCATTGCCTATTTACATCAAATTACATGCAAATTCGACTGGGAGTTGCAAGCCAATATTGTGGAGCGACATGTTTCAAACGGGTGATTATGCTTTGAAACCTATTCCAACTGAATTTCTCTCCCGGAATAGAATTTTAAATGTTTTTGGAAAAAATATTTGAGCAAAATATTATTTTAAATATCTACTTTGAAATAGTAAAGCAGAATTTTTATTTTCGAAAATCGGCCTGGTATTTTCTTGAAAGAAGCCCAAATACTAAAAACTAGAACCTTAGTAAAAAATTTGCCAGAGTGATAAACTTGGGATTCTATTTATCGAATTACCCAGGGATCTCACAAGGATGAGACATAGGCATGCTTGATAATTCTCCTTGAGAAATTTGGCTGAAAAAAGACAAGGCGAGGCCATCAAAGGAACATTTCCAGGCCAGAAGATAAACTATGGCCCTCCAGCCATTTACGACGCCTAATTTTCCCGCCTATTTTGATAGTGAATATTCCATCTTCTCGTCGTCCTCCTTATTGTAATTTTTTATAATTTAATTATATTTTATAATTTTAGTATTCTATGCTAAATTGTAAAATATTGACAATGAGGTATATTCGTTTTATATCTCCACACACTCGCTACATAGATGATTCAGCAAAATTTCGATGTATTTTACAGTAAACACTAGAGATTTATTATTTTATTGGGATCAAATCACAAAGTATTTGTAGATTAAACTGGCAAGCTGGTTCACCACTGATGAGCCCATCAATATTTTTATCATTGCAGAAGGTCAGTAGAAAATTATTTTATTTCATAATGAAAAAAATAGCTTCATCGATAGGTTGTGGTTTCGAATATAAAAGAGTTTGAAAGAAGACTTTGTATGTATTGGTTGTTCAGACAGAGTAGGTTGTCGTGAAGTTCCAACAAACAGAAGAAAACAACGCAACTATCTATCGTCTGTTCATAAATAGGAAGCTCGTGCACCCCCTTCATCACTTTAAACAATTTTAATCCAATCGTAAAGTTTTAAAATAAGTTTGAGATTACTTTTTTCCCTTAAAAGAATCGGACCAAAGGGGGAAATATAAATAAACTACTCGTTTATATTCTTTACATCAAACTCTTAATTTCTAGAACAACGTTTTTTCTCGATTTAGTGATCCCTTTAAAGCATCTCTGCCGAGCTACAATAATACCCTGGCAGGCTTATCCATCGGCTGCCCATAGAAATTACATTAGTAAATGTAAAGACGCCTTAGAATGGAGCGACGAAGTCAATGCCATGCAGACAGCTCCCTCTCTGCAACCCTTGTGTGCACTAAAATACTTTTTATAGAGAGAAAAAAATAAATTAATATATATTTTTAAAAACAAACTTATTGTTTTTTGTTTTGAATTCAATTATTTTTTTACTTATATTTTGATATTTATTTAGAGATTTAATAAATATATATCGCGAAATTCCTTTTTGTTATTAGAAGAGTGGATTTATTCTAACTGAAAGCACAAACACAATACAATAGAGATGGTTCGTAATTTTTTTTGAAAAAATTGTGATATTTTGATAAACCTTTTTCTACCGCGTCATAATTTAAGTATTCAAAGTAATACTTGAAGGCACGTGCAGGCATAGAGTTGGGAAATCTTTGTTTGAATCAAATGTTCATCTTTACATCGGCATCAGGAAAGAAATTTACCTATTGTTGACGCGTATAATTCTTTTTGGGGGGTCGGTGGAAGGCTGGTTAAACCGTTTGGTTTTCGACCACTACGACCCGGGTTCGATTCCTGCATTGGACACTTTTTTCTGTTAAAAAAATGCTCCAATGGCCCCCGATTCTTGCAAAAGTCCAACCCTACCAGCGAGTGCAAGTTACCAAACGGGGCTCTGGCACATTTGTAAGTGCAAAGTCGAACTGCTTTTCACATGTGTAGACATGTGGTGCACTTACAGTAAAATAAGTCGCTAACTACCCACCATGATTATCATGGCTTTGAGATAAGAAAGAAATAAGAGATGATTCTTTTCTAAATGAAACATAATTTCTACTGCTCTTACTGCAATGATAAAATAATGGGAGGGCCCCTTGCTCATCAGTGGTGAACCCTCCCAGCGGTTTCATGAGCAAGGGGCCCTCCCATTATTTTATCATTGCAGTAAGGGCAGTAGAAAATTGTTTTATTCAAAATAAACATAAGCGTCAAAATAGTTCAAATTTCTTACAACAGATGGCGCGCTGAGGCATCGTATTAAGTACGTTGGTCGACGGCAATACAGAGCAGCCGATTGCTGACTAACATCTCAGCATTATGTGCGCTAACAAAATACTGCGCTTATTTGGTATTATTTTTAATGCATTTTTTTTTTAAATATATATAATCGAACAGACCTCATACTGCAATGAATACAAATTGAAAAAGGGATGGCATGGCTCATCAGTGTTGATGCCTTCCAGAGGTTTCGCCAGTTTAATCTCCAGGATACCACTCTATTATTATAATATAATTATTTTATTATATCGTCTGCAATTGTTAGAGAATACAAAAATGGGGATTAAGAGATTTATGGACATAGACGTAGAGAGCGGTCTGGAGATTAAACTAGCGAAAGCACTGGGTGGGTTTGACACTGATGAGCCAGGCCCTGCAAAGTATACAGAGGGTTTTTATAAAGAGGTTTTATTTATATTATGTGTACATTCCCTATTATAGACATTAAATATAAATATATTAATTTATTATTATATAACATTACAATGACTAATTAAATAATGTTATGAGAAACATTGTTGAATGCACACTTCAATTTACAGCATATTCACGGTCAATACAAAATAATATTAAATATAATCAATATTTAAATATTAAATAATATTGTAAAACGACATTTGAAAATTATTCCGCATGAGTTTCTTTTCAACGAAAAATCAAAATTTATTCCAAAGAGAAATAACGATTATCTATAACCTTAGGGATGAGGTATGAATGGATGAATTGTGAAAAGTAATGATAAACGGAAAAATAAAATTATATTGTAATTAAATAATATATTAAATATATATTACAAATTATAGGCCTATATTGTAAAAAGATAAGGTTATAAAGATGAATACCAAATTTCCCATCTTTCATGTAGGCGATGGGAGAGATTTGGAATCTGTTTTCTGAATGCTTTCATCATATTTAATAAAGCCTTGGTTCTTTGCAAAGACACGACAGATAATTTATTGAATAATTAGGTCTGAGAGTGTGTTGGTTGATGTGAGCACACGCACAAATCTCACAATTCTCACACTAGTAAAAGTTTCCATTACAATATAAGGAGATCAGTATTCAAAACCCTATAATACAAAAAGTATAAAAATCATAATATATCATAATAATTCATAAATACAACTCTAAAATAAACTCATGGACAAAATTGAGGAATTTATACCTTTTATCATGTATATCGGGATTCAGACAATAACTCTGAAAGATATTTGATACAAAATTACCTCTATTTAAGACACGAGATAACCAAGAGTAAACAAAATTGCCTCTGTCTCCTTCAAAAAAAAAAAAAAAAAAGACTACCGGCGACGTCAAAAATATTCCACTTCCTTAAGTTTTATCCATGAGTTTATATATAAATTTGCTTTATAAAAGTACAAATCGAAAAGCAAAAAAAAAAAAGTTTTTTTAATACCAAAAGAGAGAGAGAGAGAGAGAACTTCTGTTAGTCGAAACCACGATCGTGGTCTGTAAAATAGAACTTTCGAAACTATTATAGACGCGTATGATTCTTTTTAAAAATAAACAATTTCTACTGCCTTTACTGTAATGTAAAAATTAATAGGAGGGCCTGGCTCATCAGTGGTGAACCAGGCCCTCCTTTTAATTTTTCCATTGCAGTAAGGACAGTAGAATTTTTTTATTTTTAAAAAGAATCATACGCGTCTATAATAGTTTAGAATTTTGATAACAGATGGCGCGCTAATGTATCATAAAATAGAACTTTGTTACTCGATGCAACCACTGAGGTAAAAAATTACTGCCTGATGATTGATTGAAGAACTCAACGCTGATTGGCTGATTGAAGTGGCGTCATATAATCGAAAGTCAAGCAGCGAGCGAATAAACTGGGCACCTACCAGCAACTGAGAACCTACTACACACTACTGTACATATATAAACAGAAAGCTAATTAAAGCGTATGTTAGAGTATATGTATTCTGTTTGTTTGTTTTTTTCAATTTCAGCCAAGAAAATGGAATTTTGACGCAAATGTTAAAATATCAAACGATTCGCACATTTAGGTAGCACTGAGTTCTAAAGTTGATTGTTTAAAACACATCAATACATAAATAGTGCAGCAGAGATATTCAACTAGAAGTTGTTTTAGAAAGAATTGTATTCTTTAAGGTACATATATCATCATACCCACACTTTGTCTGGAATGTACAACAGAGGCTCCATATCTCTAATGTCTCATAGTTCATACATGGTTTGGTGGATGGCGAGAGGTGCTTTCCGGACGCCTATGTGACATGTTGACAACAGAAAGTTTAGAACGGACATCACCTGTCTATCCATGTCGAGCTCGTTGCACCGCGGCTATAATGGCTGCTGGAATGTCCACGGTGCTGCGTTATCTTTTTCTCCCAATATATGGGCAGCCATTGAGAACTTCGGTTAGCCATAAAAAAAATATACGTACCTTTGTTTTCCCCCCAAAAAATCAAAATAATGTAATATCTATATTGAAAAACTACACAATTTATTTCAATTATCCAATTGCATCGGGTAGTTTCTAGTAAAAAACGGCCAAATGTTATAATTAATCTCTATTACCAGGCGACTTTTAATAATTCGGCTGAAGGCCAAGAGGTGGTTCGTTCGTCTGTTCATTTTTTGCCTTCCGTCCAGTGTTAATTAAAGGCATGGAGAGAAATCCATCTATCAACTTTCTATTTAACTTGGTTTTAATACTCAGAGATTTAATTAATAACTCTTCTTAATTTATTATCATTTTAAAAGACGTTGTTAATTGGTAATTAATTTTAATTTTGTTATTGAGTTGCAGCCATTGATTATTTCGTGCCTGAAATGGTCAAATGGCTAACCGTACAATGCCTAGCAACATCTGCTGTTGTCATTTATATATAAATTGATTTAAAAAATCAGAGATGAAGGTTTGTGCTTCAGAAACAACTACCATCATCATTTATACAGGCCGCCAATTCTCTTTGAATATCTAATGAAAATTTCTTCCGAAATAACTCCATATGTAAAAATTGAATTCACACTTCGTTTTCGATCGTAGAAAATTCGCTTCTGATAAAGAAACAAACGAAAAAATTAAAGTTTTCGATATCGTCATATACAATTTCAGGAAAAAATATCCATTTTAATAATGGGTATATTGAGATGTATAATGTATAATGAGACATTTGACAATGCAAGTATAATGTATATATATTTAATGTTGTGAATATATATACTAAGCTCTGCTTAATTAATACTTCATGTAGTTAGTCTTACAATATATAAATAAACCCCATAGGGCGGGATTTGAACAAACCCATGATTACCGTATTTGCATGTCGCTCGATGTCAACTCTTTATTTTGAGGAAATATTTATAGGCCCGTGAATCACAAGGAGACATATCGGGGCTGTAAGAGGGATGACACTGAACTGCCGTAAGACGGCTAACTTCGCCTAACAGCCGAGGGTCTGGCATTATCGTGAGGCAAGAATACACAACGGGTTCTTGATGTCAGTATAGCCACGACCTGATATGACGTTCAGGTTGACAGTGGCTCAACGTTTGACGATATCTATAAGAAGTGGTGCCCCACTGTCGATGAACTATGTAGTTAGCACCATGCTGGGGTGAGATGTACCTTGGCCTTCACTAATGGTGGTGTTCGGTTTACCAACCTGCCTAGACATGTCCACCATGTCTCACGCCTGCTACCACTTATTCCAAAAATGTCGCATCTCGACGAAAGTGCTGTAAATTGTGCTCCTGTTGTTGCCATTAGAACATATGACGATTTTTTTTCCTAACCAATCTTTTGACGGAGAATTTCTCTCTCCTCCTCCAGTGCCGGACAATAAAACGTGTAATGTGGAAAGTCGTGGCTAAATTCGCTATTGTACAGAGTAAACTTTAAATTCTTAGATTTCAATAATAAAACGTGATTATATGTTTAAATAGTGATAAAATAATTCT
The DNA here is from genome assembly GCA_030710605.1 of Cordylochernes scorpioides. NCBI lineage: Eukaryota > Metazoa > Arthropoda > Arachnida > Pseudoscorpiones > Chernetidae > Cordylochernes > Cordylochernes scorpioides. The sequence continues at coordinate 1,678,841 of CP092886.1, forward strand.
CACTTAGGAAACGAATCGCTTTACAGTCATTGTAATATCACCATTGAGGTAAGGCTCCATAGTAGTTGATGTGTGGAAATGGTTAGAGTGAGAATAAAATACAGAGTTTGATCTTGTAATCAAATAATTAGAAAGTTATTGTATTCAAACAATCAATTCCAGGGAGAGCTCAGATAAAACCCGCGTGTGTTCTGGAAAGCATTCTCTCGCGCCGCCAGGGCCGTTCTGATTTCTCTGGCGGCAGAATATTGCTGACAGAAAATCTCCAACTGGAATCCAATATTGGTCCACAGTCCATTTGTTTTATTTAAAATATTCCGAGTTTATCTAAATTTTTAAAAGCGCCCGCGGCAAAACAAATTGATGGCTTTCTGTCTAAAAATCCTGGGTTCAAAAAACAAGACGACGCCTCTGATTGGATGAAATATATTTAAAACCTAATACGCTGTTTTTCGCGATATATTTTAATATAAATATTGTAATATTATAATATATCGCCAAAACAGCTCACCCTCTCTTGAATATTTATTAATATATATATAACACATCTCCTTTTTTTTCTGAAGGTTTTAAAATAATTTGTATATTCACAAATTACACTCATGGTGACAAAACTGAAGGAAGTTGTACCTTTCAGCATGTATATCGGGATTTAGACAATAATTCTGAAAGATTTTGATACGCAGTGACCTTTATTGAAGACAAACGAGATAACAAAATATGAAAAACATTGCCTCGGTCTCTTTAAAAAAAAATAGATGACTGGGGATATAAAATAATTCACCTCCTTACGTTTGGTCTCCGTGAGTGTAGATCTTCTTCTAATAAATGTGCGAAAATTGATGTTAGACACTCTGCATTATATTTGACTATGGCCAATGTAGGTTGCACATGTAGATTGGAAGCAACGATGTGGAAGAAGTTCACATACCTCGGAAACCTACTACATAGAGAAGTGCATACTAGGACGTGTGATGTTAATGCTCTCAAATACTACCTCAAGTACAATATAGTTGTATCAAACCCTCCTAGTTAAACAATCCGATAAATATATTTCTCTCTAAACGACACCCTGTCAACATTATCAAACGGTATTTTTTTAAGCCGAGCTTAATATTAGCCGCAGTAAAAAACCGCTGGTAAGCGCTGAGAATGTAAAAAAAAAGGTTTTTGTGATGTGAATAATATTATATAAAAAAATTAATATACGCTTTATGTTTATATGTAGGTATATATGGTTCCCCCCCCCCCCCCCCCTTATTATTCTCTCACTGATTGGTTCTCTACTGTCACGGGACCCTAATTAGCCAATCAGCATGCAGTTCATTTTAGCTTATAGTGGTTACATTGAGCAATGAAGTCCTATAAAAAATATAAGATCGTGGGTTCGAACTCTCTCTTTTTTGTGATACTAAAATTATTTTTAATTTCATCTTTTTTTGTATTTCTTGAAATCAAAATTGACTTCATGGTCGTGTGTGATAATCATATTGATATGGATCTGTGGTTTGATTTCCATATTATGTGATGGCGAATTTTAGAGGTGTGTAAGAATAGTCCGATTTTATTACATCAGCACATTTCTAGGTTTAGTCATTCTTGTAATGTTCCGTCCTATGTGTGTGTAGGCTAATGTTCTGGTTTCATACTTCCAACACAATTTTCTACTCGATACTCAAGGTCGAGGCAAGGTTATTGGTTCTCGGGTGAACTCCAAGGGGTGGTGAGAGCGCCTCTTTGCATTTGAGATGAAATGATCCAGAGAATATTTCATATAGTGATTACGTCACCAATGAGGAATTGCGACATAAAATAAATCTGCTAGGAAGACACCACATCATCCCAGAAACCGAAGTAAACAATGGCGGCCGTGTGGGCAGATCGAGCTACCAGCCTCTGGAGCCGCAGGACAGAGGGGAATGATTGACACCAGCGATGGTAACATTTTGTGAGAAACATTTCGTTTGAAACTGGCGAAGTAGTTTCACATATACGAGATTTCCTTGATTTATCAAGAAATGGGTTGCCCAAATAGTATGGAACAAGTCTAAATCAACTTTTAGTTGATTTTTGTTCCACTAGATGGCGCTCTGCCATCTAAAATGTTCATATGAGCGGGGTTAGGAAATGCCTATTTTGTTTTCAATATACGATATTTTAGGAATTTGTAATAAACCCATTAACAAATTTTAGTTAGAATGGCTTGGTTAAATAAAAAATGAAAGAAAACGTACCAATCGCTTAAATAGGTGAAGGAAAGAATTTTTTTTTTACACAATTTTCCAACGTAAATTCCATTGCTTATTTACTCCTTGACTTTGGTTTCTGTTAAAGGTGTGCACCATTCCCTTCACACCAAATAACTCTGAGAAACTTCATTGTGCTTCTGATTGAGCAAAAACAAAGTTTTTGAAAACGCGTTAAAATGGATTAAAATTATCTTTTATATCTAAAACGTGGTTAGTAAAACGCTAAGAGCATTCATTATACGCAGAGTTGGTATGCTCACGTTGATAAAATATCCAATAAATTGCCTAGGAAAAAAAAAGTTTCGAAAAGTATTATCATTTTGCAAATATGTGAAAGATTTGGACAGTAGCATGTGTTGTGTGTCACCTTGCTCTGTGAAATATTTAACAAATAATAAATTCTGCTCCAAAATATACGAAAAATCTGCCCAAAAAATAATTTTAAAAAGCCACCCCCTAGAGAATGATTGACTCCCAGGGATTACTGCCCCACCCCGCCCCTGATTGTGTCCATAGGAGTGAGGGGGAAGATGATCGATGAAATCATCAGGTGACAAGTTCTGTTGGCGCAATTTCAGGGATCTGATGAAATTTCTGAGGAAGTTAAACCTTCTATCATGTATATCGGAATATTTGATACACAGTGGCCTTTATTGAATACACACTAGATAACCAAATGTGAACAAAATTGCCTCTGTCTACTTGAAAAAAAAAAAAAAAAAAAAAACAGACGACCGAAGACAACGAATACTTTCCACTTCCTTAAGTTTTGTCCATGAGTGTAGGCTGTTTGCTATGTAACTTGAAATGTACGTCGTCAATAAGATTTTATCTGGAGTGAAGGCTGTGTGTGCACCATGGGCTCCACGATCCGACCACTTGTGTGAGGATGTTGAATGAGATAGTACCTGGATTGAAGGCTGTGTGTGCACCATGGAATTCAAGATCCGACCATTTGTGTGACATGTTGAATGAGATAGTACCTGAAGTGAAGGCTGTGTGTGCACCATGGGCTCCACGATCCGACATTTGTTGTGGGGATGTTGAATGAGATAGTACCTGGAGTGAAGGCTGTGTGTATATCATGGGCTCCACGATCCGACCATTGGTACGGGGATGTTGAATGAGATAGTACCTGGAGTGAAGGCTGTGTGTGCACCATGGGCTCCACGATCTGACCATTGGTGAGGGGATGTTGAATGAGATAGTACCTGGAGTTAAGTCTGTGTGTATATCATGGGTTCCACGATCCCACCTTTGGTGTGAGGATGTTGAATGAGATTTTATCTGGAGTGAAGGTTGTGTGCACACCATGGGTTCCACGATCCGACCATTTGTGTGACATGTTGAATGAGATAGTACCTGGAGTGAAGGTTGTGTGCACACCATGGACTCCACGACCCGACCATTTGTGTGACATGTTGAAAGAGATAGTACATGGAGTGAAGGTTGTGTGCACACCATGGATTCCACGATCCGACCATTTGTGTGACATGTTGAATGAGATAGTATCTGGAGTGAAGGTTGTGTGCACACCATGGATTCCACGACCCGACCATTTGTGTGACATGTTGAATGAGATAGTACCTGGAGTGAAGGTTGTGTGCACACCATGGATTCCACGATCCGACCATTTGTGTGACATGTTGAATGAGATAGTATCTGGAGTGAAGGCTGTGTGCGCACTATGGACTCCACGATCCGACCATTTGTGTGGGGATTTTGAATGAGGTATTACCTGAAGAAAAGATCCACAATCCGACCATTAGTGTGAGCCACAGTTTAGAGCATATTTTATTTTAGCAATCTCGTTGCTTAGAATTGTGCCAAGCACGTTCTTAAAGAGTACTTCTTTAACACAAAATATTTGTCTAGTCCCATTTCCCTCCTCGGTAGCACACGCGAGTGAGGTGGTGTATGGATTCACACATGGGGCGTCAGCCAATAGCAGGAGTTGGGGCGAGGAGTTTACTTTGTGGTTGCGCGCCCCGGCACCAGAGGGCCATCGATCCGGTGGATTAGAGGCGAGATCAAGGGATCTCGACATGTGCGATGGCCCATGTCCTGATAAAGCCGTCGGGCTGTCACGGCCGGTATCTCACAGCACACGGACACAATGCTCGCGGATTATCCTCAGCCGGAGTTGTCCTCACGCTGACCGCCACTTACGTGGACGGTGACATGACGTCGCGGTACAATCGGCTGCAAAATTCTTTTTCAAAATTTCAGAATTGGAAATTTCAGCGCGAAATATAAAATTAATTCAACTCGTAAAACAATGCACGTGCGCTTATAAATACTAAATGGAGTTATTTCTAGGTTGTAATGCATATAGCCTGCATATTTAGGCTTAGCCACTATGAACAAACTCCAATAAATCTACGAACCGAAACATTTAAAAGTTTTTAGCCTATTCCAATAGAGAAAAAGAGAATGATAAAAATTGGCTTTTGGATCTCTTTATAAACACCCAGTCCGACAATTACATAATGATGCTGCTACGAGTTGGAAATAAATCCCAATAACCACCGATGTCAACCTTCACCTATAATCTGGCCACACTGGAATAATTCTCGAAAAGCATGCCGCCTTAAAGTCAAATAAGCAAACAACTGATGTTGAAAAATCAATATTAAAAAAAGAAAAAAAGGCATCTTCTTATCGCGAAACTGAAAGTTGCTGATGGCTTGTGCCATCTATCCGAATAAATATCAACTATTTGTTGATTTTAATTATTCCAGAATTGATCAAATACCCATTCTTGATTAATCAAGAATAATTAAAATTCAGCGAATAGTTGATATTTATTCGGATAGATGGCACAAGCCATCAGCAACTTTCAGCTGCACGATAAGGAGGTGCCTTTTTTTCCTTTCTTAATTTATGAACCATATCCCAGTACAATATCATCGCAGTAAGGACAGTAGAAGTTCGTTTTATGTATAAAAGAAACATTCGCGCTTTTAAATCCTTTTATTTTATATGTATAGATGGCGCGTTATTGCTTTGTGTTAACAATATCACATTTGTACTATTTTTTCACATTAAACAAAGAGCCAATATCAAATTCAGTTTTAAATAGGAAAAAGCTCCACTGAAACCGTTGAAGGTAAGTTGATGGAGATAATTGTTTACAAATATTCAGATGTTTTGCACGTTTTAAAAGTGGCGAAGAAATTGAAGATGAAGAAAGACCTGGACGACCATTTTCGAGAGCACCGAACACCTCGTCACAGAGGTAAGAGAAAGGATACAAGAGGATCGTTGTTTGACCACTAGAATCTTGCAGAAGAATTAAATGTAAATAAGGAGACAATTCGTCCAATTTTAGTTGAAAAATTGCGACAAAAAGGTTTCTGTCCGATTTGTACAACATGACCATAAACATAAACGTTCTGAGTATGTCAAAGATAAACAAAAAGTGGCGTTTTTCTTCTTTGAAAGAGGTGCTATGTTTGGTACATGTGTGGGAATACCGTCCTCCTAGAATAAAATAGGCCAATCATGACCGCTTACATGAGAATTTTATATGGCACAGCGCCATCTAGTAGAATAAAAATCAACTAAACGTTGATATAGATTATTTCTTCATATTCAGCTAACCCATTTTATTGATAAATCAAGAAATGCCAAATACGTATCGGTTTCGGGCTGTTGGCTCTCGTCAGCGTGGTGCAGACTGTACCTCTACGACCAGAAATTTAGTCTCAGAGGCTTCCTAAGAAATCAAGAAATGGGTATTTGAGGCCAAGTTTGCGTTAATATGGTTTTCATGTGAAAAATAATAAGAAAAAAAAAAGAAATATTTGTTCCACTAGATGGCGCTCCGCCATCAACACCAGACCATTTTTCTATTTTAAAAATATTTTTTCTCACATATATAGATATTAGAAACCAAGAAGGTATATCCTAACCACGAGAATATGTGGTCTTTAGATGGCAGAGGATAAAAAGCACACGTGCCCGTGGTCAGGATATACCCTTCTTCGTTTTTAATATCAACACCTGACCTTTTTATTTTTTCTATTATTTTTTCACAAATATAGATATATGTGACTTCTCCCCGAGTGTGTGACGCGGGGCGAGGGGGTTTCATAGAGGAAAAAAGAAGGCCGAGAGAACCTATCGACAATTCCGGAAGTTGACCCTACTATGTCATCAAAAGACTAGCGATAGAAAGGAAGCTCTGAGAGGACAGGAATATTGACAGCCTATGACTGGTTGAGGAGAAACATATATCGTCAGGTCGTGGGGACAGGTGGTGTGGGACAAGTAGGTCCATGTGCTGCCCAGGCCGTGCCCGCGGAAGATGTCCAGTGAGCCCAGTGTGAGGTCGAGGGAGCTGATAGCAGAAGACGTTGAAATACTTCGCGGGAGCTGAAGTTAAGTCCAGCCATCATAACGGACTCGAAGACGACAAGAGCAGTGATCATTTAGGTACACCACGGCTAGACTGTAGGGAACGGGGCGCTAAATAGGCGTGCGACCAGCCACACGACAAAAGGCGACAACAATGGCCACAAGAAGCCGAAAACAGATTTGAGATACAAGTTCTTTTAAGTCATGTTTATTCTTGTGAAAACATGCAAATTCCTAGCCGCCTACCTAACACGAACTCACGCGTTGTACCTGTATTCAAACGGCGCTAGGCGCGGCCGATACAATATTTATATATGCACACGATTATATATTGTAATATATATAGGAGCACGCGAGGTCAAGAGACCTATCATAATTTAAAACATTTTACAGCTTTTATTGCGCAAAATTTATAATACCTTCTAATTAACAGGGAACACGCGTCTATATATACAATGAGCGAATATCTGACCCTATTTATTTCTCTCTTTATATCTAAGCCGCAATTTCCCGCCGAATGGAGGAAATACTTTGCTAATAATTCGTCTCGGCCACCCTGGCGAACAAAAAGGGCCGAATGGTAAAAAAGAAGCTGGAGCGGGAATAAAACTATCAAATATATTTTATTCGCCCCTCAGCGGTTGGCGGAATAATATCGCTCTAATTAAATTTGATCGGGCGGGGGAGAGGAGAACGAGAAAAGAAAACAAAAAAGTATTTTAGTCGTATAATAGAAAATAAATAAGAAGGGAGCTTAATCAAATTTATGAATATGGATTAAATAAGAAGAAGTTGAAACCAGAAGAAGGCTGGCGGACAAAGGAAACTTCTTCTGAGAGTAATCTCGCGCCGGGCGCTCAAGTACTGGGTAAACATGGCCGTCTCTATTCACTGCCCTGTTTACATCTCTGTGCGGTTCTCACCTCATGTTCGCTCTCCATCGGCGTCACACGCGAGCTCCGCGCTTGGAATAAAAAGCAGAAGAAAATGTTGAAAATATAGAATGCTTAATAGGCACGGAACCGTCCTCATTGCCGAGTCCGCGGCATAACTAGTATTGTCGGACTCAATGTACACATTCAGTCGTAATATTTTTATAGAATCTAATTTAATTGACAAATAATATAAGAATAAAGGGGGGAACAAAATAAGAAGGGCTAAAATATTTCACCTTCGGCCTTATTACCCCGAACCTCGAACACGCAGCTCTCAAACCAGTCTTATCTCGCTCCATATTTGGCACATGGGAAGAGTACCCTGCCACTGGCGGTAACGTGTGCAGATTAAAACAGTTCAAATGACAACTGAAATTCTTGTTCTGACAAAACTTCTGGACTGTGACCATTTTGCTAAATATTGGAACTTAATAAGAACACGCATAATTTTCTCAGTTCCCATCCCTTGTAATAAACAGAGCTCAGCCTTTAAAGAAAATGGAGCTTGTGCTTGTTGTAAGCACTACTAGTGAGTAGTTATATATGTGAGGATTCCAATTAGTATACTATTATTACTATCTGAATTTTCAAGTTTAAAATATTTCACTTAGAGTAATAATAAAATACAATCATAAAAATTTATAATTGCAAAGCGATAATTCATTCGGGGAGAACCCCGGGAAAGCGGGTCATTACAGGGCAACTTTTCAATTTCATAACATTCTTAGAGAGGAGTTATGAAATCGGTCCAATAGTCAAAAATGTTTTTAATCGTAGGATGTTATGAAATCTCTCGAAGCCGCCCCTGTTCTGATAAGGATCAAAGCCAGAAACCATGGTATACAAGTTGACTTTTGTATGAATTTGCCAAAACTGATGTTGTGGTTCATTATTAATCACGACCATTACGTTTTGTTGTTGTTGTTGTCGCGTCCAATGAAGAGCCTCAGATGTACCCGTGCATCTCTATCACAGCAGTCGCAATGTCCACTATATTGGGTGTGTAAAGCTACTGCTCTGGGTTCATGTCAATTTTCTGCAAGACTGCGGTCATTTCTGGGCATGAGAATATGTAGGTAGGTGTTAGTTCCACACCAGGACAGTTGTTGCATGTCCTATAAGTTCTTGTGCCATCTGGATGTATTGTCATTCCTTTATAGTGTTTCGTTCTGAGTCTTGTTATAGTTTTTATAATTATTCTCTTAGAGTTAATTTCGCATATTTGATCTTTTCTTATTTTTTGTTGAATTATCTTGTATTTTGCCAAAGTATCAGCGTCAAAAAAAGACATTTGTTCTTTCCTTTGGCTCAACTTTCTGGCTTCCTTTGCTAATTCATCTGCCATCTCATTACCCCCGATCCCAACATGGGCAGGAATCCATTGTAGAATGCAGTTCTTCTCCAATGGTTCCAGTTGGGTAAGTAACGAGTTTATTTTCTGCATGATTTTAGTATTGCCCTTCTGAATTGCATCTAGAATTGTGTTTTGTGTTTGAGTGATTAACAAAATGCGTTGTTTTAATGCATTAGACAGATAGAGGTGCCACTTTTGGTAGATATGGGTAGATTATGTGTTTCACACAAACACGCAATAGTGATTGAAATTTATTAGTATATAGGCATCATCATTTTCTGGATCAATTTATGTAATAATAAGCAAATTTAAATATTCCTATGGTGAAAACTGACAGCGGGTTTTCCCAGATCTTTCTCTATAACATCACCATCCTCCTAATCTAGCAGCTTCTATCGCTGAAAATGACTTACTAATCGTCCAGATATTATGGCTTTCTCTATGAACCAAATAAACACTTTCTTTGGTAGCCACGCTTCTCTTGAAGGGCAGATCTTGTGTGTTAGGCCTGACTTTGGAGCAAGACTACCCAACCCATAGGCAATGGATGGGACAAGGCATCAAAGGTCAGTCTAAGATAGAGAAACTGTTTCACGATTTTACGCGTCGTGCTTGCGAAAGGGATAATTGCAGTGTATGTACCGCCAAAAAGAGAGATATGTTACTTACTATTTGAATATAATATTTTAAATCAACAAAATGTCATTCGGTGTGATGAACATGACTCCTATACCGACACCAGTCCATGATGTAGCGCAGGTAATGTCAAAGGCCAATAGACCGACCGACCAGATGATTTAACGGCTTCTAATTGAGAGCGCACCTAGCGCCGGGAAAAAATAATGTGGCCGCTCCCTTTGAAGCTCTCCTAATGAAGTCCCTAACAGAGTTAGCTGGCGATAATCACGGAGAAATTATTATGCAAATTTCAACCGAGCTCTTTGGATTTCTCTCCCTTCTCTCTTCTCGGAGATGGGGGAAAGAAAAAATCCAAATCATTAGTTGCTAATCTCGGAGGTTTTCTTCTTTTCCTTTTTTCCCCTCTAGCTTTTTTTGGCAACTATCTTCCTTTCCTCTAATGATTTGTTGATATTCGACGGAGGTGTTGGAGCCGCACAAAAAGCAGGGCTAATGGGCTTCCTTTCCATATCGCAAAGAACTAATTGGGAAGAACGCTAAAGCTAGTTGTCTAAAGTGCCGAGGCTATTCAATTGGCCGCTACATTAGTTGCCAGGTTAGTACACGTCGAAATAACGATCTGTTTGCCAGGAATGGCTACTTCGACATCTCAGCGTCCAGAAACAGGTTCCCTCATTATCATATCTAGAAAACGAAAATAATATTCGGATAAATGTTTTAATTAGAGAAAGAAATAGGATATTATCAAGAAGATATTCCAGGACTATCGGCTCAATGTAAATTTTTACATAGAACTTCAGAGTTTGGTCTCGCCTGCGGTTCTACATGTTGTGAGATGAACGTGAAAAATATCTTCCTGATTATTCTTAACCTCGAAAGAGGTTTGATAGTTTCAAATATATTTTAATCAGGGAAAAAAAGCCCTGTGGTGGTGATGGGAGGGGGGAGATGTATGTCATCAAACAGAACATATTTCAAAAGGTCACACACACAAAGGAAAGGAACCGATACAAGTTAACACATATGTTGCTCGAGATTAAAAACAACAACTCTGAATTAGCTGAAGATGTCTCAAGATTTTACGTAACAAAATATCGACTTCACCTTATCAGAAAAAAATGGAGAAAATTTCAGTCCAAGATTTCAAACGGCTAAATGTACAAATGAAAATGTTTCCGGGAAGAAAATTTTAGTTATAAAAAATTCAACCGCTCATGCGTCAAATATCTACTTGATAGATGCAGTAGATTCACACGAATTCTTCAGGGATGTTTTGAAATCAAATTCGCTCTGGAATGACAAGGGTCATAGCTCGAAATTATGGTCTCCGGGCATCGCTCGGAATTTGTCAAAACTGGTTTTGCTCTGTGATTGAACCCGCCTGATAGATTGCAGATAGCGTTTAAAGATTACGTATAGTTTAGTGCCTATTTTCATGGAGGATATGAATTTTACTTTTGTTTCCCTACATGGGGGTTTTATCTTCCCAGTCAACCAACATAGTTACAAATAAAGATAAAATATGATCACTATAGTAAATCCCCTTCTGTCCTAAAAGCTTATGCCCATACCATTTCTGAGATTCCACCTTTCAGTGTAGCATATATAAGCAGAATGATCCAAAACATAATTAGAGCTATAAGAAGCGATCTGGTGGATTAAATTGGCGAAGCCGCTGGAAGGGTTCACCACTGATGAGCCAAGCCCTCTCAATATTTTTTCCATCGCAGTAAGGACAGTAGAAGTTTGTTTTATATTTAAAAAGAGAAACATTCGTGCTTTAATGCTTCCCTTTATGATATATAGATGACATATAGATAGAAAAATGCAATATAACAGCGGTATGGTAGATTAAAAAAAAACATACGCGTTTATAATAGTTTCGAATTTTGATAACAGATGGCGCGTCAATGCATCATAATATAGATGGCATGTTATCGTCTTATAGAGAAACTATAAAACTATTGTGGCTCAAGACAGGCCTTTCCTTCTCAGAAATTGACTTCACCGAAGAGAAGAGTGGGAGGCCAGGAATAGAACCATTAAACCCTCCGGTCGCCTCACCTGCGGTAATGCCGACAGTTGGAGCAGACCTTCCCTCTGGGCCGCCCTGAACGTGATACTTGGTCGTCTGCGTGAAATTTCACCAACAGCGGGCCGGTCATACCCGGGCATTGACCGTGGCCGACTTGATCTTTCCACGTGAAACTTATCCTCGTGATATACCCAGTAGGCTGAGTCAAATTCTTTTAATAGCGCGCGGATTGGATGTGACATTTACAGTCATGGACAAACTTAAGGAAGTAGAAAGTCTTTGTCGCCGGTCGTCTGTTTATTTAATGGAGACAGATGAACTTTTGTTCACACTTGGTTATCTCGGGGGTTTTCTATAAAGGTCACTGATAACCAAATATCTTTCAGAGTTATTGTCTGAATCCCAATATACATGCTAAAAGGTACAACTTACTTAAGTTTTGTCCATGAGTGTATTCTTAAGTTTTTATTTGGCTCTCCCTAATGTATATTTCAGGGTAGTGAGTACTGAAGTAATGAGTACTGGAGATGTCATGGTTTCGAGCTTTCGAGGCTTCGAGTTTTTAATAAATGCCTTGTGTTTTGAAGAAGTTATAAAAAAAATACCTTCTTCTCTTGCACATTTCAAAAATTTTGAGAAAAAGTATATTTTCAAAAGCAAAATGCTCTTTTTTTTTCCAATTTATAAAGATACACTTCCTAACTACGGAGGTATGTATTAGAGGGATTTACAGGCAAAAATCTTTTGTGAAAACAGAGGGTAATCCATAATTAAATATTTAAATAATGAAAGACGTATATTGTATTTTTTAAAGATGATAAAATATCAAACTTCCGGGGATAAGTTTCCTTTAAAACATTTTTAATTCACAAATCTCTAGCTCTCGGGCATAAAAGCCTTTCTACAGGAGAAAGGACGCTACAATAAAGTTAGAGATTTGTGAATTGAATAAATTTATTCCCGAAAGCTTGATATTTTAACCTTAACATGCATATTGCATCTACAAGTACTTCCTTACCCTTGAGTTGCGGAGGGTCCAAGAAGACCTGGTCTGGAGGAGGACCTTATCAAGATGGTGGAGTCTCCCTCACTCATAATTCATTGTAAATATTCCCATTATTCTTCATTTATTTTGTAAAACCTAATTGACAAGATGTCAATAAAAGGGTTCAAATGTCATTAACCTTAATATTGATACAAGAGATTATTTTATTGAATATATTGGATTTTTAGGTTTTTTTCGGTTGGCTGAACGTCCACTTGTACCAAGGCACAACAACGCATTTATTTGGTGTGAGTGAACTCAGAGCGACGTAGAGGGCCGTGAGGAACTGTTGTGTTTATATGCAACAGGGGAAATTTGATCAAATATATACCTTCTACCATCTAACAACACAATCTTATATATGTCGCCAGGATTTCTCTTTTATTGAAATTTGATTTTAAAATTTAACAAATAGAATCTCTAGAATGCATTAGAGAACTTGTTACATTAATGTTATTGTCTTTAATGTAAAATGTATGTTTTTCCATTATGAAATAGGTTTCGTAAATATTTTTATCTGAAAATAAAATGAAAACATATTGTAATTATTAGATAAATCCATTAGCCTGTCGCAGATAAAACGAGAATTTTCAGAATTAATTAAATATAACGATGTAACTGGATTTACTTGGAATTTCAACCTTTGAACATCGATCGTATGTCGTTGAAATAAATTCGATCGATTCCTACGCTGTGATAAAATGTACAGACGAAGATGATCAAATGTTAGAGTTTTATAGTATAAAGATAAAAAAAAATAAAATCAATATGAATCGTTATTGCATACTTCTCTTGAAATAAAATTACTTTATAAACTCAAAACTATTATAGACGCGTATGATTCTTTTAAAAATAAAACAATTTCTACTGCCCTTACTGCAATGGAAAAATTAATGGGAGGGACTAGCTCATCAGTGGTGAACCCTCCGAGCGGGTAAATTCTCTATAATAGTTTCGAATTTTCATAACAGATGGCGCGCAAATGGATCATAACTTTATAAACTATATAAATAAAATGGAAAAAATTAATATTTGTATAGAAAGGGTTAAAACATATTTGTAGTTAAATGTAGGTAATGAATGAAAAATATTTGCAATATTTTATATATTTGAAGGGCAAGTATCCACGTAGTCATCCTTCTTCAGACCATTGTTTCAGCAAATGGCTGCAATTTATATATAAATCACACACACAATACACACACAACATAGCACACACAACACACGCAAAACACATACACACAACACACAACAAAGTTGGGGAAGACTCCCTGGCTGAAAATTTAAATTTTTGTAAATATTAATTCTTCTTTAAATTATTATACAATAAGGCAAAATATCCTAGCTGCGAAAGCTTTAAACTTCAGAACCTGATGTTCCTGGTTCGAACACGCTTTTCGCTATCTTTTTATTTTCTCTAATTATTTTTGTGATCTCTTCCTCATTTTGTAAATATTGTCTAAGATGACAATAAATATTTTTTAATTGTCAATTGTCACAATACACACAATGCATAATACAACACACACAACACACACAAAACAAAACACACACACAACACCACACACACAAGACACAACACACAAAACACATACAACAAACAAACAATGCACACGACACACTCAACACACTAACACTTATATATAGATGGAAATTTTGCCGAGAGGAAATGGATCTATTAAAATAAAGGTCCCTTCTCCGTCAAAATAGAAAAAGCGCCATCTATTGTCGTCTCCGCAAACTAGCGGACTCTAGTCGATGACAAAGTCACGACACCAGCTTTTGAAAACTGAGGAGCGCCCACCTGGAGACCATGATTTCGGGATAGTGGCCCTCATCAGTTCAGAGGTCGGACTGATTTCATGAGATCCACAAGGGATCAAATGAAATCTTCACAATATGCCCAAAAAATGTGTTCAATTTGTAGATAGCTATGCCAAATCTATAGCAAAGTGTAGATTGGAATTTTTCCAGGAGGGAATTGATCTGTATCAGTGGTAAATCTTTCCATCTGTTTCCAACTTCAATATTGTATTCGACAATTTTACATATATAGCCGGCACTGAAGGGGGATTCTTGGTGAAGGTATTCGATGAAACTATGGATATAAAGAGAGTAAGAGTATATTAAAATACACTCATGGACAAACTTAAAGAAGTTTCATATTTTGAGGTCGCCGGTCATCTGTTTTTTTTTTTTTTTTTTTTTTAAGGAGGCAGGCACTTTTGTTCACACATGGTTATCTCGTGTGTCTTCAATAAAGGTCACTGTAATATCTTTCAGAGTTATTGTCTGAATCCTGATATACATGCTGAAAGGTACAACTTCTTTAAGTGTTGTCCTTGAGTGTATATCATCGAGCATGGCTCTCCAGCTCATCACAAATAATAGACCTTTTAATTTCCCTTTAGTTCCGGCTATATAAGCAACCACAGTCGAATTCAATATTTTCGCGGTATGATATATCAAAGTGGCGAAACAGCCGGAAGGGTTCACCACTGATGAGCCAGGCCTTCTTAATAATTTATTATGCAGTAAGGGCAGTATGGAATTGTTCACTAAAGCGAAACATATACTCGTAAATAGTTTATAATGTTTAATACAGATGGCGCTCTTATATCACGCAAATAAAATAATTCATATATTGCTACAGGGAAAAAATGAATATTTTTATATATCATTTTGAATATATAATTTCACCTATATATTCTCCTATAATTTTCTCCTATATATAAAATGATAGCTATAATAATGAAATGTAAGAAAAGATTAATTTAAAGATTACATCAGGTAATTTTTTTGTTCCTTTTAAAACCCAGTCGAACAGGAAAATTCTTTGAAGGAAGGATTGGATTTTGGTTAACAAAGGCCTTTATTAAGGCGGAGCCCCATTAGCATGCAGGAATCTGAGCTTTTCAATAAAAATGGAGATCTCGGATCTGTAAGATCAGAAGGAAATCAGATTAGCACTGTTCTACGACGTCCCCTACTGCCAAGATGTCGTGTGTCCCCCCCCAATGTTCTATTGTTATATTATTAGCAAACAAAATTTAATTTTCTACCCTGCGTACGTTACGTTTGAATTTTAAATCTAGGGGAATACCTTAGGGTACAAATGGCACTAGGAGAGTTTTGCAACACCCTCCCATAAAGGTTGGCATGAGTTCGAACGTGTTGAAACCTGTTTATATTTGAACGGTTCCCATAATTTGGATGTCATATGTTAGGTTTCTTTAAATTATGAAATGGTAACGTTTTAGCAATGTCATTCCCTCTGGGCCAAAAAAGTAGATCGGGCCAATATATACGCTTTAAATTTTCCCGTGGTATGACAATTGAAGACCGTAAGAAATTAGTTTTTACTTGAAATTGTCTTCATCGTACTACCATATTCAGCTAGATAATTTGTAGTTTCACAGAAGAGTGAGCCTCACTAGTAAAGTAATTAAACATAGCTTCAGTCAAGAAAATGGTAGAGACCGATAGATACGTAATCTATCGCTAGATATAAGAGAGTTTGGATTTTTCTGCACCAGAAAAATCATTCCATCATTCATCTACACTTAAGTGAAGTTTTCCCTTTGGTGCCACATGACTTAATCGATGAGAATATGACACGGCGTGCTTCATTTCAATATCAATTGAATCATAACAGTTTATGAAACATGACCCTGTTAATTTGATGAGCCAAATAAAGCCTAGAACAAAGCATGAGTCTGAAGATGATTGCACGCCTCTGTATCTACGTGAAAATCCAAATACGTGAAAAAATATGTTACTGCATTTACTGTCGGAATAGTTCTGAGAGCATATGGTGATGGAATAACGAACGAAAGTGACTGCTAAGTGGGTAAAAGTTACGCTCACGTTCAAGAGTTATCACATGGCTCTTCCACCATTACAATATTCCCGTTCCAAGGTCTGTGCCGACTATTTGACACGTACAAGGCTGAAAGTGTTGGAACACTCTCCCTACAATCCGGACAACTTTGCACTGTTCTTTCACGTGAAGGATAAAGGGTTTTCTCATATGAAGTAGACCTTCTCTGAGGACTTAGGATAAATAATGACGAAAAATAAAGTCATAGCACAAAACTTTGCAAGCGCCCTCATCACGGTTATTCTTTTCCGTGTAGCTGATTGTAATGAGATAGGAGTTTTACTACTTTCTTCGCCCAAATACATTTTCCTCCTCGTGTCTTGTCACTTATCCTATGTAAAATCTATTACCATATATGCAGCTTTTTAGAATGCATTCCTAGCACGAGTGAAAGGTAAGTGGCACAGAAAGAACTAATATGAATGGTACGTTATAATCGCCATGTATGGGAGGTGAAGCAGATTAGGTTCTAAGGGGATAACTTTCTCTAAAGTTCGGTTAATATATATGTTGTGGGGTTAGAACTTGACGTCCGAAAACAGCACCCTGCGACGTGTGGAGCTAGTCACGTGTTAGGGGGAAGAAATAGGGGTGAGAAACGAGGTCAAGCGCGGGCCAGAAGTCAGTTGGTGCCGGGAAGGAGAACGCGAGGAAGTTGAAGGTGCGCGTCCACCAAAGAATTGCGTGGTGTAATGAGGTGCTCGCTTAATTAGAGGCGGGTGAAGTTTTCATCCAAGAGAAGTCCACCAGTAAAGTTCAGAGTTCCCACTGTGAGAAGTGCTCAGTGTTGCCTGGAAAGAACCGCCGTAACGGAACAAACCACGAAGACAAGAAGAGGAGAAAGGATGACAAGAAGGAAGGTGGAGAATGGCATCTGCCCCTAGTGGATAGATATTCCAGAATACCAGTCTGGCAGGTCAGTGCTGTTGATACATTAACGGACTATTGTGGCAAGATAGCTGAATATCCAGTTTGCTCTTTTCTATTGATCTCTTTCATAGTTTATTTAAATGAAGACCTCCCAGTCTCTAGGGTTTATTTGGTTGACATTTGCGAGTCTTACAATGTATTTATCTGGCAGTTTAGCCAAACATTCTTTATTTTACCGTCTGTTTGGACCTTGATAGAGGTGATGCGCATTCAATTTTTCCCATCACTCATTCTCTTTTCAGAAAATATTTATAAATAGGAAAACAAAATATTCAACAAAATTCTAGGCAGGTTTTTTTACAATGGCTAAAAGGTTTTCACATTTACTAAAGCTAACTTTTCATTCATTACAATTACTTTTTAGCATTTGTAAATAGTCTTGAATCTGAACTTTTAATTATTTTGGATCAGAATTTAACCGTAATGTTCTGTCACATTTCTCTCTATGCTACTTTCTGGATGTCTTTCAAATCTCCATTTGCTCATTTACCAATTCTTTGAAATGTTGGTTAGCCTCGGACTCCTACCTTGACGCTCACGCTCTAGGTAGCATTCGAGTGTTTTGGAAACCAATTTTCATGACAGATTTTATTAACTAATTCAACCTCACCAAGTCCTATTGAGACTTAGTTGATAGAACTTTCCAACTTTATACAAAATTCAATATTTGAAAAATGTAATAATAAAGAATAAATATGCAGTATATATTTTGTAATAAAATGTCTCTTATACAAAACTTATGTATTTCGTCAAATAATTTTTACTTATTCTTCACTATATTTATAAACTTCAATTTCATTTGTGTTCATTTAAAAACTATTTGAGTACATGTGAACTGCACAAGGGTGCTGCGGGCCACCAAAAGACTCATGAGACCAAGAGGAGAAAGAAGATTCCAAGCAACAGTCGTCTGCTGCTTCAATAAGAAACAGACGAAAGATCAACAGACAATACATAATATAAGCAGGCCTTCATAAGATGTGAAATTTGTGGAAATGTAAAATAAATTTGGTTATTGAGTCTGGGGATATATCGATGTGATAGTTTTCAAAACGCAACGATTGACTAAATTTGATGTGCCCTTTTTGAATCCAATTACACATGTGTATGTGCGTTACAGCTAAGTCACCTTGAATGAGAAATAAATTCCACGACCAGATGAAAAATATAAATTTTGTCATATTTCTATAACTTATAACGCGCCTCTATGAAAATGAAAAGAGCCGGTGTGTGTAGCAAATCTTTAAACCACACTTTCATTAATGGAGCTGTCAGTCAAGGAGACACTTCATCAGGCCATTGTTTGCTCTGCTCTGCCAATCTTGGCCTTATTGGAAACACGGCCTTGGAGTCTCGCACCCGATCCGGGCCTTTAAAAATTCCGTAACCAACTCACCTAGTTTGGACATTCTTTCATTGGTTAATGTCCATTACATAACTATTGAATAATTTCTTGGAAGTCGATACGCTACGTTTATTTGGTTCTTTGTTCGAATAGAGAAATTACCAGATAGAGTTCCATCGTTTCTCCTGCTGTGTTCACTCGTGTGTCCTCATCTGGTTTTTACTTTCAGTATTCCCACTGGTGAAAGAACTCGGGGACTGCCCGAGCGAATGCTCTAGCAACTAAATCAGTTTTAAGATAGCAATTGAAGCTGGGTACTCGTAGGCACACGAGCATTATTGATCCATAGGTTTATCGGGAAAATATTGCTTAAGAAAACTTTATGATATGAACCATTCAACTTTTTATATATTTTTTTCATTATTAGATTAATAAGATTTTCAAGGGTTTCTATTTTATAGGGTTGTCGCGTAAAACCAACATAATTTTTATTAGACATCTCAATATTGTTTATTTTTGACCCCAACATTCTTATATACATTTACGTATTTATATGTTTGGGAAATATGGGAATTTTGATGTTTTATTATGAAGTATATATACAAATATTTTGAAAATAGAGCAATCCATAGATAAATCTTTAATTAAAAAGGCATATATTGGATCAAAATATCATTTATTTGACCAATATTTCAGTTGGCTGAACGCCAACCTTTATCAAGGTGTTATAACATTTTAAAGTGTGTCAACAACAAATGTGGCGCTGAGTTTGTTGTTGATACACTTTAAAATGTTATAACACCTTGATAAAGGTTGGCGTTCAGCCAACTGAAATATTGGTCAAATAAATGATATTTTGTTCCAATATATATCTTTTTAATTAAATATATAAATATATATTGTGAAACCTTATAAACATCGTTTTTCTCTTGTCAGCGTATATTTAAAATTTGTAAAAAAGATATACCACATCAACATATATAGTCACGACCGTCTTTCCTCAATTCCTCATCGCTGTCACGGATGCGCGCGCACCATCATTATGATCATTATCTTCTATAGAAGCTTCTATCTTTATAATTATGTATATTTACAAAAAGTCAATTCGCTCGCGCCTCTAGCGGTGAAAATGAGGGGTAATACCAGCTGACCTAATGTACATGTAAAGTTTGGAGCGGGACGTTTCACAAGAGTGACATCCACGGCTCCAATTTATAATTGTAACTAATAGTATTTGAATAAAAACATTCAATCGGGTAAAACACGGGCGTTGCCCGGGTCATTCGGCTAGTTCTATATAACGATCATTATTTTTGAAAAAATAAGAAAAAGACATCTTATGATCGTACAACTAAAGGTTTCTGATGGCCTGCGCCATCTGTTGGAATAAATATCAACTAACTGTTTATTCAAGAATTGGCCCCAACTGCCCTTTCCTGATTGATCAGAAAGTACGTGAAAGAAGCGACTTAGATGATACCTCAGATAAAACTTTAAACGCTCTGAAGAAGTCAGGATTTACAAAAAAAAATCTTTGCATATCATTTTTATAATGGCGTAAAATTATAAATCATTATTGATGTTCGGTAGGTCGGGTGGAAGGCTGGTTAAACCGTTTGGTTTTCGACCACTACGACCCAGGTTCGATTACCGCATTGGACACTTTTTTCTGTTTAAAAAAAATGCTCCAATGGCCCCCGATTCTTGTCCAACCCCACCAGCGAGTGCAAGTAACCAAACGGGGCTCTGGCACATTTGTAAGTGCAAAGTCGAACTGCTTTACACATGTGTAGACATGTGGTGCGCTTACAGCAAAAGCAGTCGCTAACTACCCACCATGATTATCATGGCCTGTACCACGTGTACTAGGGGTAAGCAAAAAAAAATGTTAGGGATATTAAAGGTTTTTAATTTTGTCTTGTGGTTTAAAGTGTTTCCAAAATAGCAACCGCGTTCAAGTATACTCCAACATGGCGTCTTTACACTCGTAGGAAGCCACTACCACGCTATCAATTGCCAATAAACCTTTCGCTCAACACTGTTTTCCATTAGATAAGCCCCACGCTATAGGAATGAATGCAAGCTATGAAAAGGTCCTAAACCAACTCGCCGGCAGTCCGCGGATCAGATAAGGTTAATTGCACGCGTGTGTTTTACGAGCCGAGGTAAGGGGGGAGTTGTGTAATACGTGAGTAGAGCAGGGATTGATCGCTAACCTCAAAGCGAGAAGTAAGTGCTATCCTCAACATTACCATGGACCTATGTGTGACTTCGACTGAAATTTCACATATGTCGAACATTTACAATACTAAAAACAAAATTGGCATTTCCTGACCGCTCACACGAGCATTTTTAGATGGCAGAGCGCCATCTAGTGGAACAAAACTAAACTAAACGTTGATTTATACAATACTATTATATAACAACACATTCTAATCTTATGATCGATAATTTCCTTGTATTCCTCAATAAATGCAGACCACATAAGAAATTCGGCCTTATATACTGCGGTCTAGATGTTTCAAACTGATGAAACAATTGAGAGTCTTCATCACTGACCCATTCCATATCTTTTTATTTCTTTATTTTTATTGAAGGTTTAAATATAGGATATTATATTTAGGTCACTATATTTTATTAAAATAATATCTTATATTTTGTATTCTCCCATTTTATACTAGAT
>CP092886.1:1700394-1842668 GCA_030710605.1 Cordylochernes scorpioides
TATGTATTATTATGTATTCGCCGTAATAATATTATTCGCCGTTATGTATAATGTATTTGTATTATTTATAAAGTAATTGTATTATGTATTCGCCGTAATAATATTATTCGCCGTTATTTATAATGTATTTGTATTATTTATAAAGTAATTGTATTATGTATTATTATGTATTCGCCGTAATAATATTATTCGCCGTTATGTGTATATAATGATGTAGAAAATAATTGTTTATCATTTTTATACATATAACTAACTGGGAGTCAAATTAGAGCTAACACAAGAATTTATCTCAATCACATATAGAGAACTACCTGAATTTCACCCTATTTGGTCCCATCCATCATATATATAAATGCCGTAGTTAAAACTCTCTCAAAAAGATTGACTAAACCTCTTATTAAAACAATGAAACCAAATATGAAAGAAGATGGTCAAAATATTTCAACACCTACACAATAATAATTATGAAAATTTGAAACTATTATAGACGCGTATGATTCTTTTAAGAAATAAACAATTTCTACTGCTCTAAATGCAATTACTTATATATATTTATAATTGTATATAATTCTGCTGTCCTCAAAGCCTATGTCCATAATTCATCTAAAATACCCATTCCAAGAGTCTAGCATCAATATCACTATAAAAGGAAGATCGAAAAATGCAATATAACAGCGGTATGGTATATTAAACTGGCAAAACCGCTGGGAGGGTTCATCACTGATGAGCTAGGCTCTCCCATTAATTTTTCCATTGCAGTAAGGCAGTAGAAATTGTTTAATTCTTAAAATAATAATTATCTTTAACGTGTCTCATTAAAAAAAAAATTTATACTAAAAATAACATTTATGAATAATAGGCAGGTTTCGATCCCAAATACCATTTGCCCTTTCCTTATAGCTATTGGTGTAAAATGTTAGTAAGAAGTTTAAAAAGTATAATAAAAAATATCAACCCAAGTCGAATTTGAAAAACATCTTCCGTCATGCCAACACAAAACAGATTTTCAAGTCAGAAGAAAAAGTCAACATATATATAAATCCATGTACATTATGCCAGGCCATCTGTATAGGAGAAATCAGCAAAACTTTTATTGGAAATAATTGACCAACGTGAATCTCAGAACTGAGACATCAAAGTCCGACATCTCTGCTCGTAGATCACGCTTTTAACAATAGTCACACTTCGAAAATATCTATGATTTATCACAAGATCAATGTGGAACACTGTCGGTTATTTCAAGACAACCGGTGTTCATTAGGAGATATAAACAATATTAATTGAAAAATTAACTTATCAGATGTTTATACACAGTTTAGAACTTCCAATATATATAATTCAATTTTTTAAATTGTCTATTTCTCTTTTTATCATTGTGCATTATCAATTTATATATTTTACATTGTTTTAATATTTGCATGAAAAAGTGAAAGTTGTATAAGCTTACAATTATGCTTTGTGTGTTTTAAAAATGAATCGACGTTGGTTCCATATACTTGAATTGAATATTACACCTTAGTTCTATATATTTTATTGCTTAAAAATGAACACAACAAAGCAAAAAAGAAACTACAATTGCAAATGATTTGATAACTAACTAAGAAAAAATAACAATATCCAAAAAATGATGATGATAAAAATTGAATATGTCTGCGAGAATAATGCTTCTACGAATTAAAAAAAAAAAAGAATAATTACAAAATTAACATATAAACTTCAAACAATATTGTTTATATCTAGTTCTATTCAAATCTATCATATTTTATGTAATGTATATTTTTGAAAGCCAATTTTTTTTTGCTTTTTCTATTTTAGGCAGATACCTAACCTTCCAAAAATATCATGCAGCGTGTTCTTTTATATTCTTATATATGATTGATGCTTTTTCAAATCAGGTATATGACGTATAAAGGCGGTGGTCCATCAGAAGGGTTTGAAATTCAGTGAAGCTGCTTCATGTTGATTGATTCTTTCTTTTGGTTGTTTATTCTCCGATGTAAGTATGGAATCACCTCGCTTCTGTTTGGAAATATGCCGACTGAGCAGGATTTATTTTTAATTTAGAGAAGAGGGATATGTTGGGATTGTATCTCTTCAGAATTTATTCCGCCGATTCTCTCTCAACCGTAGCTATGCCGAAGCTATAACCGAAGGGAGAAATCTCTTTTTGGGATTGATCATGGTCATTATTTGAATAAGACAAATTGGAGGGGTTTTTTAAAAATTATTTTTGAAGAATTTCTTTGTATAATTATTGTATATCACAATATATCTGCTTATTTCTTCTCTCTTCTTTCAACGTTTTTACTTAATCAATTCTTTGTTATTAATCTTTTGCAAAGAGCTTTTAATGCTGTTTTTTATTATGGATTTTATCAAAGAATGGAAATACAATCCAGCGAGAGTAAGTTTTATTTTTTTCTTTGGGATCACAGTATCTATGCGAAAATCTTTTCTTTCAAGATAAATATCTAAGAGGAGACTGAAAATGATTATTTCTTCCTTCCCCCGATTTTTTATTTATTGGAATTGGACTTGATCTTATTAATAAAATTCATTAAAATATCAAATTATATAAGTTCCGTTATGCTTAAAAAAGTCATCGCCGATAAATATCGATGCATAAATTGTTAAATAGTTATGTCAAGATGTGTTCTCACGTCCGACCATGTGCAGAACTTGTGCAGAAGCTTTAGATATGTACTTAATTGAGAGGATTGCGCCAGAAGAGAAATATCGCTCTAAAATTCACGATATTGTAAAACATATTGTATACCATGCTTTGTATTTATTTTTATAAAAAATATTTAATCATTCTTTGATTTCTTTCTTTTTATAGTTAGGTATTTGGAAACATTGTATGTTTTATGGAAAAGGCATATACAAAACATTGTATGTTTTGTTTATGTAATTTTGTATAGGTTAGGACTATGCTTATATGTTATGGTTAAATTTGTTGTTTTGAGTTTAAAATAAAAACTGAATGTTATTATCGAACTGGAATTCTGAATAGTAAACGTTATAAATACAACAAAGAGAGTGAGTACATTACCGGAGTTGTGAACGGGGGAGTTAATTACATCTCTGAATCGATGTGTGACTTATGAGATAAATCACATCTTGCTGTGAACTAAGTCTCATTTTATAAACATTCGCTATTGAGTGTGTGCGATAAATGGGAAAATTATATAGTTAGAATTAAATAAGGTTAAACTCCACGTGATCGATGGGGAGGGATAATGGCACCCTCTCTAATTCAATTTGCCTCAAGTAAACCTTCTACAACATATGTGCCTTGGAACAATGATCCACTTTTGTTCGCCATTAATTTCAAGTTGTGATTTCTTTAAACGTAATGTGAATGTGGTTTCATGTGCGTGAGAGTCAGCCGAATGTCCCTGTCATTCCGCAGCATCATATAAATTTCAATATTAAAACATATTATACAGAATATGGGTAATAAATATATACACTCATAAACAAAGCTTAAGGAAGTTGTACCTTATGGAATTTATACAGGGATTCAGACAATAACTCTGAACGATATTCAATACACAGTGGCCATTATTGAAGACACATGAGACAACCAAGGGTGAACAAAATTGCCTTTGTCTCCTTAAAAAACACAGACTACCGGTGACACCAAAGATTTTTCACTTCCTTAAGTATTTTGTCCATGATTAAACATATATATTAAAAATAATGAAAACATAACCTGACCAGGAGCACATGTGCATATATATGAATAAAAATTGAGGTAAAAATCACACAGTTTGAAGTTTTTTTTAACTTAGTGGAATATTGAGCACAAATGCAAACACTTTCAAGCTACAAGTCATTCTTCTCGCGCTCCAAAACTTACATTTATTTGATGTTTGCGCTACGCAATAATGACAAAAACCATTTCTCTACCTGCTTTTTTAACCTCAATTTTGGATATCTAATTAAAGAACAACAATGTTTTTTGCCAGTCACGAATGATACAAAACTAGAGGAAGTAGAGAGCTATCGCCGTTCGTCTGTTTTTTTTTAGGAGACGTAGAGGCAATTTTGTTCACACTTGATTATCTCGTGTGTCCTCAATCAAGGTTACTGTGTATCAAATATCTTTCAGAGTTATTGTCTGAATCCCGATATACTAAAGCTAAAAGGTACAACTTCCTTAAGTTTTGTCTATGAGTGAGTATTCTTGAATAAATAATAACAACACCTGGAAATATAGTTTCCTCGCATATAAACATTCTATTTCAGTTCAAAAAGTGTATTACCTTTGTGACTGCGTGTTTTCATCCATTCTCATTTTCTCACCACTCAGAGATGGCTTTCTCTTAATGATCAATTCTTCTTCAATAAAATACTAACCAAATGAGCCGGCTTCGCCCGGGACAGTTGAAAAAACAGAGAATATAATTCGAAACTATTATAGACGCGTATGATCAATTTTAATAAAAAGAATCATACGCGTCTATAATAATTTAGAATTTTGATAACAGATGGCGCGTTAATGCATCATAAGAGAATATATTGATGGAAGCATATATGGATAAACAGAATATGCAAATTAACCATCTATCGTATTAATTTGCATATTTTGAGGTTGAAACTGTGACATTGACTCCTTTCACACCTGAGTCTACAGCGTGTTGATAATAAATATTGTGACAACGTAACAGACGAACTTACAGTAAAACTTCTCTATTGGTATGATGCTTTAGTGCGCCATCTGTTTTGAGAAATTTAAACTATTTTGGGGAATATGATTTTTTTTAGAATAAATATTTTTTTACTGCTCTTTCTGCAATTATAAAATAATGGGAGGGCCTGGCTCATCAGTGGGGAACCCTCCCAGCGGTTTCACCAGTTTAATCTACCATTCTTCATCTAGAATAAATAAATATTCTTTTTGTGAATTAGAACTTCAAATCCTTCCACGCACCACTACTCCCCGCGCACATTCACGTCGGTAATAATATTTCTCCGTTTTATTCCACCCCAGCTATACTTCGGAGAGAAAGAAGGCTCGAGAGAGAAACTGGATGTTTAATTTTACGCGACTGAATACTTCCCGTTTCTCGGCCTTTTGCCTAAGATCAAAGTGTAGTGTGTGTGTGTACTGAATACTTCTCTCTTTCAAACTATTTATCATTTTGCGGGAGGAAGATACTCGTGTGTGAAAACGGAACCTCTCCCGTTTAACACAACAACGCCATATTGTTCTGTGCTAACTATCACAGATCTGCAGCAGTAAATTTATGGCTACAACGAAAATAAAGATATAGCGTTGTTTTGTTGAATTTTTAAAAGGGAGAGGTACTTTTTCGCGCACATGAGTATTTTCCTTTTGAAAAATGACAAAATGAAGTTTGAAACTGTAGTAGTGAAAGATTAAACTATCCAGTTTATATCTTGAGCCTTCTATCTCTCTGAAGCTGGGGTGGAATAAATCGGAGGGAATGTTATCTCCGACGTAAAGTAGGAGTGCGTAGAAGGCTTTGAAGTTCTAATAGCAAAATAATATTTATTTATTTTAAACAAGAAAGTTTGCCTGTAAACTCGTCTTTTACGTATACGTGGCCCCACAATATAAATCTTTAAGCACGATATAGAGAGTGCTGTGTCGCACAGAGTCGTTACAATAAACCTGCCGCTACACCAAGTTTTGGAAACTTTGGATAAATTTCAAACCTGTACACCCTTATTATACAGGTTGTATATTTCTTTTGTGTATATTATATATACAATCATGGACAAAACTTAAGGAAGTTGTATCTTTCAGCATGTATATCAGGATTCAGATAATAACTCTGAAATATATTTGATACACGGTGACTTTTATTGAAGACACACGAGATAACCAAGTGTAAACAAAATTGATTCTTGCTCCTTAAAAAATCAGACAACCAGCGACATCAAAGACTTTCCACTTCCTTAAGTTTTGTCTTCATGAGAGCATATTAATATATATTGTAATTTTGGGCGGGGAATTTCGCATTCAAATGCGAAAATTTTCACCGTCGTGCTACATTGAAGCAAGGCATTTTGTTCATCAACTTCGCGTAAAACGCGCAGATTCAGATGGGATAAAATTCCTTATCTTCTCCTTCGAAGCCTCCCACAGCCCGAAATCATAGTTGGGCTTTTTTCCTTTATTTTCAAAATGGTGTAGCTCCTCTCATCTGAATTTGTGCGTTTCTTTTCGGAAATATGAACAAAATGCCCCGTTCTAATTCATTTTTAAGGGGAGAGATGCCCCTTTCTCACAAACACATACAAGCACAAACACACATATATATATATATATATATATATAATTAAGACTTCGCTTATCTAGTCATAAAAATTTTAATATATATAAATTTAATACATTTATGAGACTAGATCAGCGAAGTGTTAATAAGTTTATTCCCAAAAAATTGAGAATGTTTAAAATAAAAGACCAATATGTCGGAATTCTCCCCAGTAAGAACTCGCGAAGAATTACAACACAATCTGAAAAGGAGAAAATCACCAAATTTTGTGAAACCAGGTAAAAAATCCATTCACATCAGAGCTCTCAGTTGTTGCTAAAGTTGAAAGATGGAAGGCACACAATATTTCAGCGAGGGCGAGATTAAAAAGAAACAGAAGATAATAGTAGCGGAAACATACGAGACCGGAAACAAACATTACCGCTCTAAAATTCCGATATCCCAGCACCAGCCTCATTAACAAGCGCCAGGTGCTAATTGCCCTCCGCTCGACTTCTCAGCACCTCCCTCGGGTGACACACGTCCCAGTTAAATATTCCCAAACGAAGTTAAGTTAAACTTCTAAGAAAAAAAAAAAATTCGGATTTCAAACCTAAAGGAAAAACTGACGTTCAACCGTCGAGATATCTCATGCTGGACCGATAGAAATTCTAATCGTTGAAATATTTGGGTTTAAAATATAAGAAAATGTTTTTTATTTTTAAAATATATTTTAAAAATATATTTAATAAAGTTGGAAAAAGTGTGCGTGAAGTGACAAAGCCGAGTCTCCGAACTTCGCGTATAAAAGCCTTTAAAAATTCAAAATTCTCTCGGAAAATGCTGAAAACTAACTTCGGAGATTATAAATGAGAGTCGGATGAAGTGGAGGATGGAATGAAGTTGAGACAGCGAAGTTGGAGAAAGTTGGGAAAGTTTGGGAGAGTCGACAGCCACTCACCTCTGCTCCCGGCGGTATCCGCGGATGGTGTGGCGCTCCTGGCGGCGGGTGGCGGAACCTTGCGCGCTGATTTAATTACCGGTCGCAGGGAAAAAGCGACAAATTCTTTTTTTTTTTTTTTAATGGGGGAGATTGGAAAGTCGCTCCTGGAACGCCGGACACTCCTTTACTCAAATCTTTCGTTCACTAAACTTGGCGATATTCAAAGTTGTTAGTTGTTCGGCTGCCTCAATTAGGGGAGTGGGGCAGCCCTCATGTCTGGTGGTGCATTTTTACACCGTTGGTGGCCGACAGATGTAGGCTTAGGATTTTAGTCTCATATCTCCTTGGTCCACATTTGCCATTCCGGATGACAATACAATTTTTTCGATTTTTAATATTGGACCATTCTAAATACTAGAGAGAATGTGCACTCTCCAGGAGCCTGGACTTACTAAGACAGAAGACGTGTTTGATTAAAATTATGTATAATTACTTGATGTTAATTGAAGATTAATTTATAATTACACAAATGGCATGTGTGTGACGCATCATTTTGACTGAGATCCCGCGGAGTGTTAAGACGTGTCAGAAATATTGTTTAAGACTTGAATAAAAGGGAACAAATAATAAATTTCAGGTTTCTATCTCGAACCTCTTGAAGTACTTTCCCGAAAACTATCGGAATCAATTAAATATATTCCATATATAATCATGAGAGTCGGATATATATTATTATATATCTTTTCTTAGAATCATTATAACAATAATGTATGTCAAAATTTATTTTTGAAAGTAAATTATTGCTTCAAAATAAGCTCTTATCCCTATCAAGTAAATGTATATATTTTAATCTAGAATGTTCCATTATATTTTTAAAAGAGATAGTATATCTCACAATGAAAAAGTAACAAAAATTGCATTGTCATCGTGAATAAACAATTGAAAATAGAAGATGAAATATGGCCAAATTTAGATAAAACCTTTAAAACACAACGTTTTTCTATCAGTAAAGATATAAATGGCAGGGTTAAATGACGGCGCTCTCTTCATATATAATCAGAGAATGAAGAAAATATTTGATGATCCATAATATTATACTAATCAGTTTCTTTTTATTCTAAATTTCTCATATATGAGATAGATTCAAAATATATTAGGAATACGTATAATTTAACACAAAACAATAACGCGCCATCTATACATATAAAATAAAAGGATTTAAAAGCGCGAATGTTTCTTTTATACATAAAACAAACTTCTACTGTCCTTACTGCGATGAAAAAATATATTGGGAGGGCTTGGCTCATCAGTGGTGAACCCTCCCAGCGGTTTCGCCAATTTAATCCACCAGACCGCTTCTCAGAGCTCTAATACTGTATTGTATCATTCTGCTTTTATATGCTACACTGAAGAATGGAATCTTAGAAATGGTTTTCAAGTAAACTATGGACATAAGCTTATAGGACAGTAGAATTACATTCAAATATTTGCTTCGAGCAATGCTCTTCAGCAAACTATAAAGACAAGGCCAGTTAGGAATAAATTAACACAAAGCAATAACGCGCCATCTACACATATAAAATAAAAGGATTTAACGTAAGGACAGTAGAAGTTCGTTTTATGTATAAAAGAAACATTCGCGCTTTTAAATCATTTTATTTTATAAATACGTATAATCTCACACGTACTTATTATTAAACTTTATTTAGTCAAAATTCAATAAAGGCTTAAGAATGACTGGTTTTCTAGACCCGTTTGCTGAACGGGCGCTTCATCTAGCGCGCGCGCAGTAAATATATAAATGGGTAAAAAAAAACAAAAGGTTTTTCACATTGTGTAGCGTTCTCACGCAATTCTGGCCTTAACTACCGGTTTCATGATTTTTCAGGATGCCTTAATGACCAATTTTTTGGTCGTTGAGGTACAGCTTGCACCACGCTGATGAGGGCCAACAGCCCGAAACGCGTCCGTGATTAGCTTTTCTTGATTAATCAAGAATGGGTATTTGGTCAATTCTGGAATAATTAGAAATCAACGAGAATAGTTGATATTTATTCCTATAGATGGCGCAAGCCATCAGCAACTTTCAGTTGCACGATAAGGAGATGCCTTTTTAAAAATATAAATGGGATTAAAAATAATGCCCTACAAAAGGATCCCTTATAGACTATCTCTTAAGTCAAGCTCTGGTGTTTCGGATAAAATGAATACAATTTACTGAAAGATATTGTAAACTGCTTAAACGCGTAGTTCTTTTTAAAATATTAACAAATGACTTTTTTCTTCCTTTAACGTAACGAAGAAAATATTGGAAGGGTGGCACATCAGAGGTGATTTCTCTCAGCGCTTTCTCCAGTTAGTAAAAGTGATAGGTGCCTTTTTGAGCACATGATATATAATATAGATATACTATAATATTCACACACAATATACGATAATATATTTAAGAGATATAATATGATAGAATGTATTTATAATTTTTATGCTATATGCAAATGATATGATTTACGATTCTGCCCAGAACTCCTCCTCTACGTGGCTGGCGAGAGAAGCAGTACAAGTAAGGGACTGCCCTGTAGGGCGAAGTACGGTGTCGTGAGCCCCGAGCCGCTACGGCAACCGTGAAGGCCTACAGGGAACTCTTAAATGTGGCTTATTAACTGAGCAATCGACCCCCCCCCCCCCCTCTTTCATGGAATGTACAAGAAACCACCACCATGATTTACGATAAAATTCCAATAATTTAAGGAGTAGTTATGGAGATATATATGTATAACATGAATCTAAATAATTTGCCTAAATTCAAAATAGATTCTAATAGAACCCCCATTGATATTCCGGGATGTAGATTTTCCTCCATTTTATCAAAGTGGCAACCCCCCACCCTGCCGGCCGCGCTGTACCGCCCGTGGCCACAGGTACTGGACTGTCAACAGAGAGTCCGTGCTGTACCGCCCGTGGCCACAGGTACTGGCCTGTCAACAGAGAGTCCGTGCTGTACCGCCCGTGGCCACAGGTACTGGCCTGTCAACAGAGAGTCCGTGCTGTACCGCCCGTGGCCACAGGTACTGGCCTGTCAACAGAGAGTCCGTGCTGTACCGCCCGTGGCCACAGGTACTGGCCTGTCAACAGAGAGTCCGTGCTGTACCGCCCGTGGCCACAGGTACTGGACTGTAAACAGAGAGTCCGTGCTGTACCGCCCGTGGCCACAGGTACTGGCCTGTCAACAGAGAGTCCGTGCTGTACCGCCCGTGGCCACAGGTACTGGACTGTAAACAGAGAGTCCGTGCTGTACCGTCCGTTGCCACAGGTACTGGACTGTCAACAGAGAGTCCGTGCTGTACCGTCCGTGGCCACAGGTACTGTACTGTCAACAGAGAGTCCGTGCTGTACCGTCCGTGGCCACAGATACTGTACTGTCAACAGAGAGTCCGTGCTGTACCGTCCGTGGCTACAGGTACTGTACTGTCAACAGAGAGTCCGTGCTGTACCGTCCGTGGCCACAGGTACTGGACTGTCAACAGAGAGTCCGTGCTGTACCGTCCGTGGCCACAGGTACTGTACTGTCAACAGAGAGTCCGTGCTGTACCGTCCGTGGCCACAGGTACTGGACTGTAAACAGAGAGTCCGCGCTGTACCGCCCGTGGCCACAGGTACTGGACTGTCAACAGAGAGTCCGCGCTGTACCGCCCGTGGCCACAGGTACTGGACTGTCAACAGGTGTCCTACATTCAAAATTGGAGCTTGTAGCCTAAATAGAGTTTACTATGACTCAATTCAAATGTTATAGTTGCTTTAAAGAGAAAGTTGTATAATGTGATGAAATGGAACTCTAGAGCTTGTTTGTTACGAACTGATGATGTGCGATTGACATAGTACAGTGTATAACAAGTTGAGGACTGGTTGTTGACTTTGTTTAAGAAAGGGCCCCGGATATTATAATGTAGAACGGGCTGAGAACTGGCTGTTAACGTTGTGTAGGCGAGGTGCCGGGGTAAGTTCCAATATGATAGGTTCAAAAATATCATTTTCTCAGCCGTTTATTACTCCTCGGTTTTCTCTTTACCTCAAATTGGTATGATAAAAACATTTCATTTTTCAAATCGCTCTATGAACGATCCAATTTTTTTCTTATCGTAGGCGGATGTTGTCCGAGAATACAGAAGTGCTTCGTCTAAACATTGGCCCAACAAACTGAAGTACCAAGACACGACGTCTCCTCAGGCTACGTTCGTCAACGGCTGCCTGCTGACGGCAGCCTCTTGTCGCCCTCCATCTGGCGCGCCCTGTCTCACGCTCTAAGTGGCCGTGTTGAGGGACGATCCTCACCGCCTCCCCGACATCCGCTAAATCACGGCAAATCTTCGTCGGCTCTTTATCCACGGCGGATCAACTCCCAATATATTGTGAATGCATAAAATGTTCAGCATGCAATTTATTGAGATAACAAATTT
Organism: Cordylochernes scorpioides; assembly: GCA_030710605.1. Classification (NCBI taxonomy): domain Eukaryota; kingdom Metazoa; phylum Arthropoda; class Arachnida; order Pseudoscorpiones; family Chernetidae; genus Cordylochernes; species Cordylochernes scorpioides. The sequence continues at coordinate 1,712,019 of CP092886.1, forward strand.
AAAGATTCTTGAAAATTGCATTCAATATATTTTTAATCAAAATCTACAATTTTAGTCCACTCTCAGGCAAAAAGTAGATAGCGATAAATGGGAATCAGTTTGTTTTTGAGAAATTTGGTCGATATAAGCCGTTTTATATTTAAACATACTGAATGAACTTATCTAATCTGAAGAAAATCCTTTGTGCATTGATCGAACAAATGGTATTCTGGAGAAGTCCCATCTGGAAATACGGCATGTGGGGCAGCACATCCCAGCCAAGTGATTCTAGAGTTTCCTTGATTGATCCTGCAACACGGGGACGAGCCATGTTGGAAGGTGACATGTCTGTCGGCATGTCCTAGCCATTCTGTTTTAATGTTGCATTCATATGTATCGATATTTGTTCGTAAAGTTGATAATTGATGTTATGGTGTTGTCCCCACAGCCCATATTGATCAAATACTCAACATTACTTACTTAAACGAATATTCAGCCTTGACGGACTTCGTTTACCTGGACACACTCATGTCACTCAGGATCGTCGTAGTGAAACCTCTTTTCGTCTCCAGGAACAAATCGATGTACAACCTTTTTATTTTGTGTCTAAAGCTGCAATTCACATGTGACATTTTGTCACTTAATGTATATTTCTTTCATTTAATAAGTTTCTTTTATTTTGAAGCATTCCGATTGTATGGAAACGCTGAGAAATGCATACCCGGGTAATATTTGATGCAGAAGACAATTGCGATCGTATTTGACAAGGTTCATCATCCAGAAATGATTCCAAATCTTCATTTTGAAAAGTTTGATGGCGTTCTATGCACTTCATCCTTTTTGCTGATATTGTTATTATTAATATACAAAGCCACTCTTTGCAAGATGTTTTCGACGTTGTTCGATATTCAAACTGAATTTGAAAAATCAAATGGTCTGTTTCTGCTGCCGCTTGCTTCATTCCCAATGGAAGAAAGAAAATAAAAGTTCAGGCGAATGGTGGTTTGTAAAATAGTACAGAGGTGAAATTGTAGTGGAATCAGGTGGATAAATTAAGAAAAAGGCATCTCATGATTGTGCAGCTAACAAAATACTCTTTCTTGATTAATCAATGATTTATCAAGATGCCTTAACGACCTTTTTATTGATCGTGAGCTTTCACCACGCTGATGTGGGGCAATGGCCCGAAACGTGTACGTGGTTAGCTTTTCTTGATTAATCAAGAAAGGTTATTTGGCCAATTCTGGAATCATAAATAAATCAACGATTAGTTGATATTTATTCAGACAGATGGCGCAAGCCATCAGCGACATTTATTTTGCACGATCAGGAGATGCCTTGTTGGTTTATTTGCACTAAACTCGACATTCTAAATTAGGTCAAATTAGCACTTTTCACAGAGGAATTCCCACACTAATGGTTCTGTGTGGTGCAAATGTAAAGTTCTCTCAGATATCCGAGCATGCCAACTATCCATAATGGCAGACTTAGGTAGTACATTGTAAGTATAAATGGAAAAACTAGATAAATAGAAATCCAAAGAATACGTACACGGATCTTTAATAAAAAAAAAACTAAGACATTTCATTATATTGCTAAAAAAAGAGATATCATAATGGAATACAGTAGTGAAAGGATGTTTTGCTGTACTGAAATTAAATTTTTGAAAAATCCGATAATTCGTCTGGTAGTTTTCCTCAAGATGGAACCAAGTGTTGTTTCTGTTGCAAGCGACCTCAGCGCCACGTAGCGTCTAGAAATTAAAGTAAATTTTATTTCGTCACTATTATTCTAGATTGGAATTCTAAAGGTGAAAATATTTAAATTTACATGAGAATTTCACCCCTAGTGGGTGTTTATTATATTGAAAGTACTCAAAATAATATATCTTTTATTTTCTACAATAAACCGCCATTCTCTACTATAAAATCGATCCACAGACATCAAATGGAAGACTTGTTGCTTGTTTGTGATTGGCTGACTCATCGGGTCGAAGTCAAAATTGAACAATTTCAAATTGAGGAAAGTTTAAAGCTAAGTTTAAAGGATTCAACACACACATTATCACATACACTAATGGACAAAACTTAAGAATGTTAGAAGTCGTCTTTGATTTCGCCTGTCGTCTGTTTCTTTTTATTTGAAGGAGACAGAGGCAATTTTATTCACACTTGGTTATTTCGTGTGTCTTCAATAAAGATCACTGTAATATCTTTCAGAGTTATTGTCTGAATCCTGATGTACATGCCTTAGCATCTCTCTTAAGATACAACTTCCTTAAGTTTTGTTTATGAGTGGATATTACGTGATATAGGTTCTTCAGCCGTATTCAAATTTATAAACGCCTAAAATGGATTATTGTTTAAATAACAATTCACAACTGCCCTTACTGCAATGATTAATTGTATATTCAATTTGAGAAATGCTGGGAGGGTTCAACATTGATGAGCCAGGCCTTTCCAATATTTTATTATTTTCCTAAAGGCACCGTTAGGAATTATTATTCGAAAAAAAGTAGAAATGCGCGCAAATGGTTTATAAATTTCAATTATTCTATCTCTCTCTCTGATGTTAATTTCATCAAAATTCATTCGGAATATGTGAAAATGCTCCATTTTGATAGTAATTTTATCATTAATTAACAGATCAGTTTGGATTACATATAACGATCTCACATTTGCATGGATTAACACGCCAGTGTGAGCAAGCATTGGCCTGGCTTAGCGGTTACCAATATCCCGCCAACCTGGATTCTAAGCCAGCAATTTCCTCAGTAACTTTTATTTTTCCTAGCTAAAAATGTAATTTCTTGTTTTTGCTTTAAATTTTAATTATAATTTGAAGCGATTATATATTTTAAGATATATTGCATATATTAATTTTAAATATAAAGAGCTGTAGGAAATAAAAACAAATTATATATGTTAGGGACGTCATGTTCTCAAAATGTATTTAGCTCCCAACTTGGGTCTCCTCCACACATATCGTAACATATCGAGCTCAAATCTCGGTTATACACACAATCCTTGTAAATCACGAGACACTGGATATATAGAATAAGGTCAATTAACTCGCGCGTGAGCACATTCATAATTCTTGCTTCAAAGAAAGCAATTGTACACGCAATATTCTCGAGCTTTGTCGGCGCTCTGATCGAACCTGAAGAAATATTATATTACATTGAAAATACTCTCTTGTGACTGTATTGATGAAGATATTTGGTTATTGTTTATTATCTAAACGAACATTTAAAATTTGCTTCGCAATAATAAAACATAGCAACGGAAATGAAGACATTTTTATGTTATGAGTAAAAATTGCCAACATTACGCCCGGCTCTCCGTGTTCTACCTGACACAAATATCGCAATATCTTCGGCAAATACGATGCGGGTTTGCGTTGGAAAAAACCAAAAGCAGCTGATTGATGAAGTGAAGGTGTGGATTGGAGGTTTCCGTGGAGGGATAATGAATATTTGCCTGACTTTCTTCAAACTAAAGCAATAGGAAAATTGATAGAAAAAATTAATTAAAATGTTCAGACCTTCCTCTCTCCGAGTCTTAGAAAGAGTTTTTCTCCAGAAAAGACAACGGCGAGCAACTAGGATTAATTAAGACGGCGGGTGTGCCGACTTCCACATCATCTAATGATCGATCTTTTTAAAGTAACAGTTTGTTTTGACTCCGTACACTTTGTAGACACGTGCTCATTCACAGCACTTGTAGACACATGCTCTTTTGCAGCACTTGTAGACACATGCTCTTTGACAGAACCTGTAGACACATGCTCTTTGACAGCAGTTGTAGACATTTACTCTTTGACAGCAGAGGTAGACACGTGCTCTTTGACAGCACTTGTAGACACGTGCTTTTGACAATACTTGTAAGCACGTGCTCTTTGACAGCACTTTTAGGCACGTACTCTTTGACAGCAGAGGTAGACACGTGCTCTTTATCAGTCATTGTAGGCACGTGCTCTTTGACAGTACTTGTAGCCACGTGCTTATCGACAGCACTTGTAGACACCTGCTCTTTGACAGCACTTGTAGACACGTGCTCTTTGACAGCACTTGTAGACACGTGCTCTTTGACAGCACTTGTAGACACGTGTTCTTTGATAGCACTTGTAGACACGTGCTTATCGACAACACTTGTAGACACCTGCTCTTTGACAGCACTTGTAGACACCTGCTCTTTGACAGCACTTGTAGACACGTGTTCTTTAACAGCACTTGTAGACACGTGCTTATCGACAACACTTGTAGACACGAGCTCTTTGACAGCACTTGTAGACACGTGCTTATCGACAGCACTTGTAGACACGTGCTTATCGACAACACTTGTAGACACGTGTTCTTTGACAGCACTTGTAGACACGTGCTCTTTGACAGAACTTGTAGACACATGCTCTTTGACAGCACTTGTAGACACGAGCTCTTTGACAGCACTTGTAGACACGTGCTTATCGACAGCACTTGTAGACACGTGTTCTTTGACAGCACTTGTAGACACGTGCTTATCGACAGCACTTGTAGACACGTGTTCTTTGACAGCACTTGTAGACACGTGCTTATCGACAGCACTTGTAGACACGTGTTCTTTGACAGCACTTGTAGACACGAGCTCTTTGACAGCAGTTGTAGGCATGTGTTCTTTGTCATCCCTTGTAGACATATTACTGAACTCTCACCAGGGTGTTCTTCTGAACTACACTTATTTTGGCGCACCATAATTCTTGTAATCGTAAATTTGAATGTTGCGTGAGCGACCCGGAAATGCGCGACAGAGAGCAATATAAATAATATAATATATAAATTTATAATTATTCTATAAATTGACCTCCGTTTGTGTGTAAAGGATGAGCATTATTTTTATATCTAAGAATGTTGCGGAATTCCAACCTCAATGTGATTATTTGGGAGGACATGTCCAACAAGAGCTATCCCAGATCGCTAAAGAGCACGTTGAAGTAATGGGACCTGGGACTTGTAGTTGTGCCGCCACAAACTGCCATTTTCCAATTATATTATTCTCTCCTTCCTGTTGCCGGGAGAAATGCGGACGATATAAAGTGAAGGGATTGTTGCCGCCCCCCAATCCAACAATAACCCGAGGTCTATGTTTAGGCGCCGTCAGAAGTTTTGTCATTCCAGTCCCTCCTCGTAACTTGAAATAAATTACCTTCAACTTAGTTCTGCCCAACTCCGCTCTGGATTCAAACAAAGAGCTGTTTGGGCAACTTTTTGGAGAAATAACTTTGTTCTCTCTTTTATTCTAATGGCGAAATATGGTAAATTTCTTTTACGTAAAAATATTTTTATATTTATTATAAATTTATATAATTGAAAAAAAAAATAATTATATAAATACATTGAATTTGAATAGCGTTTTTTAAATTTAAAACATTATTCTTATTGTTCAGCTTCCAAGTTACAGCTCCTCATGTATTACTTACCTCGCGAAACCGCTGGGAGGGTTCACGACTGACGAGCCAGGCCCTTCCATAGGCCCTATTCCAAAATAAGTCGGTGGACGAGTGGGTAACACCCTCGGTTCCCGACAGTCATGAACCGGGATTGAATCCCGCGTTAAAAATTGTTTAATATGTGAATAACCTTTACATATTATTCATTGTTCAATTATCATGAACTAGGTTGCTCTTGCTGAACGGTACCTATTAATGTGATTTGAACCAGGCCCTTCCATTAATTTTTACATTGCAGAAAGGGCAGTAGAAATTGTTTATAAAAAAATAATCATACTCGTCTATAATAGTTTAGAATTACCTTTGAGTTGATAGTTATTTTTCCCTCATTATTTGTATGGAAAATTTGGCATAATTTGGATTATCGTTTTTAAAAATAAATTTGAAAATTTGAACTATTGTGTGTATGAGGGTGATTTTTTAAAATTCTTCATCTAGAAGTTTCCAGCTCTCTAAATTCTGATCCCAATAACCCGGGATATATAAATATATGTAGGTATATGAAAACACACACAATATGTATATATCAACATTTAATAATTAATTAGCTTACCTTTTGGATCAAATATTTATTTAAATTATATCGTCGAGAGGATTGTCAATAAGGTCATTTAAAATAAATATTTGATCTGAATGAACTAATTAATTAGTTAATTTATGCAAAATGGATTGCGCTGTTTTCAACAACATATATAACCTTCGCTCTCTCTCTCTGGACCACCGAGTTCTCCCCCTGCCAATCTGAGGCAACAATGACGTCACACTTGCTGGTACCCGGGATTACAAGCGACTTTTGGAGATTTCTCCGATGGTGCTCCTGCCCTAGTGACCTCAAGATACGCTGCGCCGCTGGACGCGAGGCTTCTATCCAAATTGATATAAGTATAAAGTTTACTTTTTTATTATATATATATAACGGAAAGGCATGCGACAAGTAGATAAAACTATACAAGAAGTAGACAAACAATAGCCATCATTAAAATTTTACCCAAATAATTGCCGTTCATAATGTAAATGAATGGTTGCAAGGTTTTCCCACTATGTACTAAGTGTCAACCTGCAACCCCAAAACACATTATTTACTGTATTGACTCATCCATTGATGAGTTCTACTCTTCCCCGGCAGACACCATCAAAAGTCTCAAGCTTTACAAGATGGATACCTTATTATGATTGAGTGGAGATAAGAAAGAATAAGAAGATGTAAGTGAGACGCTATTTAAATAAATAATAAATTTTGAGAAAATGTTTTCTTATCCTGGAAGGGAATTTTAAATATCTCCTGATTCAATCATTTTCAGGTAGATAGAGAAAATGGCTAAAATCCGTAGTTTAATCACAATTCAATTGGAAATCTGTGTTCTCTAGTTTATCATTTTCAGATAAATAAATAAAATGGGTAAAATCAATAGCAGTGATCAAGATACAACCGAAAATATGTTTGTTATTATAGTAGAAAGTCATTTTCAGGAAAATAGACAAAATGGATGTATTAATAGAAGCTATCAAATCTCCTGTTTCCTATTAATGGCAAACGAATTTTTATCAGAATTAAAAACCCGATTAAAAAAATGCTTAGATTTAAAAACTTTTAACGGATTTCCATCTTCTGTCGTGGCACTTGTTGTCTGCGTTGAGGAATGTTGTAAACATAATGAGGAGTGTTTCAGACGAATGTAAGGTGTCACAACGGCGAGCAGGGTTGAATCTACACCTTTCCCCTTCTCCCTATGAAATAACTTAATAGAGCAACAGATAAATTTAGTCGTAAAAAAACAAGAGAGGGTTTAAGGAAAAGTTTTGATCGATCCTTGAAATTGCGCTGTAGTTTCTTTCAATAAATTTTACCAACAAATTTATTTCTTGTTCACCCAATCTTTCAATTGTTCTTCGAATGCATTCTTCAAAAGAGAACTACAAAATAAATATAAAATACAATTTTCTTTTTATTTTATTTTCAATATTAAAATGATTTTATTGTGTTTTATTTGTTTATATCCCTTCCAAAACTATAACATGTATAAATCTTTATTTGAATATTATAGATTATTTATATATAACCAGCGGAATGGTTTCGCTCGGGTTATGACCGGTGGTTGTTTGCCAGACGAATAGCTTTTTATCAAATGACCTATTCATTATTATGATCATTATATTCACATTGTTATAATTTTACCCTGAGAAGTAGTAGTCGTGATGATAAGAATTGATTAAAATATTATCATAATCATATATAGACCTAAAATATGCTGATTTAGCTTGTTATTGGCCAAATTTGCATAGGCACCGATTAGCCTAAATGATTGAGTTGTTTTATAGAGAGAGAAAGGGAGGAAAAGATCTCTCGAACCTTTAATATTTCACTATCAATTAAAAAAGCCATATATTGAATCAAAATGTAATTTATTTCCCAGTGTGTGTGTCTTTCAGTTGTCTGAACGCCAACCTTTTTCAAGGTATCATTTGATCCAATATATGTCTTTTTAATTGAAGATCTATTTATTGATTGCTCTCTATTTACAAAAATATTATTAGTGTTTATATACTGTTATTAGAAGTAATAATCCAATTTATTAATATTTCATCGAAATTATTTTCTGAATCAAAATCTGTTATTTTCTTTATCTCGAAGCTATGATATAGCGAGATTTTACAGACCTTACTCTATATCCTATAAAGTAGAGAAAGTTGCGGTATAATCGGCTCTTGTATTTTGTACTTATTGAGATCCGCAAACAGAGAATCTATATATCCATTGCTCATTAGTTTTGAAAAATCAAAATACCTCGTTTCACCTATGTTGTACTGGAAGCGTACATGACGGCCGGTAAAGAAGAGTGAGGAAGAGGGCAAAAACCGCCAGGCGGTTATTTCAGGAGGCTGGCGCAGTCCCCGCTGGCTTTGTCCGCGCCTTGACAATTTAGAAACATAAATAATAACGGAAAGATGTCTTTTAAAAATATCATCTTCTTGTCAGCGGGCCAAGTGATGTCGTGAAACTAATCTATTCTAATGATATAGTTTTTATTCTGTAGAATCAACGCGAGTTTTTGTGGACTTGTGTGTGCGTGTGAGTGCACGTGAGTTCGTGTGTGCGCGTGTGAGTGTACGCTAGTAAGTGCATGTATGCGTTAATATGTGTGCGCGTGTGCATGATTGCGTGTGTGTATGTGTTCGTGTGAGTTCGCGTGTGCATGGGAGTGTGTGGGGGGATTTGTGTGTGCGTGTATATATGCGTGTGTGTTTGTGAGTGTACCTGAGTACGTTTATGTGTGTTGATGGAGAGTGTGTGTGTGCTTAAATTCGTGCCTTTTTAATTTTTTTTTTTGAGTGTGTGAATCTTCAAGTACTTTGTCCCCCAACCGCGGTCATGTATCCTAGCTAAATTCGAAAGTTTCAATATGGAATATCTATCAAAGAACTTTTAAAGATCGAAGACAATAACATGGCTGAATGTTGTGATTATTGATCAACTCGTGGAAGGTTATTTTGTTATAAACAAATGCATTTAAATATTTTTTCATTAATAAATTACCATTTCGGTTTAATCTTTGATACTCTTTTTTATTCTATTTACTTATTATTTTATTCATACTTCAGCGAAATAGCAAGTTTTTTTTTTTGCCTCGAGCATTAGCCGGTTTTTAGTATATGAGTCGGTGAATTGGGATGTGGGAATACTTGGTACACTGAGCTGCAAGGACAGAGGATGTTGGTGGAGGCAGTCTAATCCGCGTGTTCATATTGATAAACAAAATTTATTCATAATTGATTTTATTAAATTGTTTATTGCTAAATATGATTAATCGTTGATTTTTATTCTAATAATTATGGTAAAATCCCATTTCTTCATAAAATCAAGAAAATCCTTGAATGTAAGTTTTAGGCCAAAAGTATATATTGCAAGTACAAGAAGTCATTACTAGTTGATATTTATTCCGATAGTTGGCGCTAGTCATTAGCAACGCCCAGTTGAACAATCAGAAAAAAAAATCTTAATTTAACCACCTGATCTCAAACATTACGACTTGATTCTATTTTTCACAAAATTTTACCTCGTTACAATTTTGACGGTTGAAAAAGAAATTTCTACCAGACACACGAACAAAGGATCAAAACATTTATAGATTGAAGGAATCTGCGCTCCATCTACATGTAACAATATAAATTATCTAGTGCTATTTTTTAAGAGCTCCCTTAATAGCATATAGTATGTCTGAAAGTTTGAATTGTCGAAGCCATTGGGAAAGAAATAGGTTCATTACTGATGAGCCTGACCCTCCCAATAATTTTTCATTGTAGCAAGTTCAGTGAAAAGTTAAATTTGTAAACGCGGAGGTTATAATAGATTCTGATGGACATCGGCAGTTATTAAATCAACGTCAAAGACAGACAGACGACCCCACAACTCCTCTAGGCCAACATTAAACCCTAAAATTCGCCTTTTATTTTCCTTACAGTCGATCGAAAGTAACCTTTTTTTTAAATCACAAAAGAAATTAATTGACATCGGAAAGCTATTTCATTTAAAAATAAGTTTTATATTGAATATAAAAGAAAAAAGTCTATAAATGTTATTTTATTTAAGATGTCAGATGATGAAAAATAACGTTTTATAAGAGATTAAGTTTTTATATAAATTGTTATGTTATATAAAATATATCCTCAACATAAAGTGACCTCTGTGCCTATGTTATATGAAATGTTTTAAAATTAAAAATAAAGCTTTAAAACAGCGCTAAAATGTTCACTTTTTTTACATTTAGATTATTTATTTTTTATTAAAACCGTTTAAAATTATAAAAAGAAATTTGATAAACTTATTTTATATTTGGAAAATGTTAAATTTACAAGGAGGTATTGTAAAAAATGTTTTGACAATTTGGTGGAATGGTGGTATTGTTTTAATGACAGTTTTTCCATCACTTATATTTATAATTAGGCCATTTTGAACATGAACAGATATTGTTAATGGAAATGAAAGAATGTCCAAGATGTCCGACCTCTGTTGTAGGACAAGGTCGCATTAACGTCCGACACTTGGAGAAACAACGTTGACCCATTTTAACGTTTTACAATTAGCAGGTTGTAAATTAACGAGAAAAACGCACAAAATTAATTTTAGTAAAAATAAATACATTCTGGTAATTAGCACCTTACTGTTAATTACGAACTTTTAATTAGCGTGTTTACGGATTTTTATCAAAATTTTCTCTCTTTAATTTCCCCGACTTTTAGGAAAGTATTTATCGAAATTTATTTAAAACGTTTTTGTGACTTAAGCGGATTTGAAATTATCCAAGGCGACTGAGAGAACTTTCGGAAATGATCGTTTTTGCCCTGAGCGAATTACTGAGGCGAACTCGGATAACGACGTCCGATGGAAGACTCACAGAGCGTTCTGGACGCCACCGTTGTTTGCTTTCTTCCAGCTGCAAACTACGTGGTTTAGTGAATATGAACCTAATTCTGGAGACAAAGCTAATGTAAATGTAAATTAATAGGGAAAATAGTACAAAAGTGAAAATGTACTGAGATCAGAGGTGAATAAATAATAATAAAAAGACATCTTCTGATTGTACAACTAAAAGTTGTTGAACTCTTGCGCCTCTGTCGGAATAAATGTCCACTAATCGTTGATTTTTAATTATTCTAAAACTAGTTAAATACCATTTCTTGATTAACAAAGAAAAGCTAAATATAAGATCGTATGCGCAGAGAACATCAACAAAACCCATCGTTCTGATGGCTGTTAAAAAAAAGTGCTTATTTACTCAAGAATATGCTTTCCTCATCAAATTACAATGTAAATATATGATGATGTGAGTTAGTGCGTCGAGTAATCCTGTATGTAATGTACTTGTGGTATCTTCTGTGTTGGTGCCGTGGGTGTAGAGCCGCACCAGGGGTCAGAGCTACATCGCGTCTACGACCAGTGTGAAGACGATCTAAAACGACCTGCTCACCAAGGATGGGGAACTAGGGGTTTTTGAAGGCGATTTTCTCGCTGGTGATTGGGAGAATTCATGGAGCGGCGCTAAATGACACCTTGTTTATTTCGATTTTGATCAACTACTTGCATCATCTGAGTATCCATAAGGATCTTTCCTTTAGTTTGTACACTGCGTGACTCTGAATTTGCACCACCAAGAAATACTGGGAAGAAAAATATGCAAATTCCAGTAAAAAGTTGGCTCACAGAGTTAGGTAAATGGTGCAAATTACGCAGATATCCCGCGTATGTTGATTGAGATATAAGAGAACGAACTTGCAAATTTTCACCTCTCTTTCTGACAGGGAAAACATTTTAAATTTTTTCTTTGACTCAGAGAAAACGTTTAGTAGGAGAGAATTCTAGGCCACCGCCAGCCGAATCAGTTTCAGCAGACAGATGATTTCATGAGATTTATGCGTGTCATCCTTGCGCAGGGGCCATGCTAATCATGAGAGTTATGGTGATTGGACTCAAAAGAGATGGTTGGTATAAACGTCAAATCTCTACGGGAAGACACTTCGACCCATTCTCAATGCACTGGTTAGGGCGAAGATGGTTGTGACACGATTGAGAGGTGCTGGATGGCCAGAGTGACGTCAGCACGCGTGGAACGACGGATGGCGTTGGCCCTACAGTCTACTTCTGTTTTCATTTTTCAGGATGTGAAGTTCACTTTTGAAAATCCCACATATCGATAAGAACCATTATATTGGTCGCCGGCGTCCTACTTACATGGCGCCCGTAAAGAACACTGCCGCTGACCCAACCGCACAGACACCTCCGTTTTCAATTTTGCCAGGATAGAGCCTCATGGACAGCGGAATTTAACATGGTAGTGTTCTCAGATGAATATCGATTTTTTTAGCAGTGACAGTAACCGAGTAAGAGTTTGGCCGCATGTGTGAAATGCCGCGCCTTACGACAACGCGGCATTGATATGATAGCTATGACAGCAGATCACATCTTATTCGTATTATGGGTACTATGACGTCATACAATACCTGGATGACGGCCTGTGACGTCACCCTTTTTCAGGGATACCAAATTCCATTTCTCAGCAGGATAACGCCCAACCTCACACAGCACGCATCAGCCAACATGCCCTGCATGAAACCTCGGTGCTTCCATGGACACCAGTCTCTCCTGATCTCTTACCTATAGAACACGTTTGAGACCTAATTGGAGTCGTTTGCGTGCGCTGCCACAGCCGCGTTTAGAAGAAGACCTGCGGCTAATGGTTGACAGGGAATGGGCAGACATCCCTCAGGACATCATCCTCATTGAGTCAGTACCAAGACATGTTGACACAGCCGCCCGCGGTGGCCCCACAACATATTGAGTGGACAGCGCTGTCGCTCAGTGTATAAGTGTGTTCTGTTCTAATAAAGATATTTTATTGTTCGTTACTTATATTCCCTTTATGCACATTTTAATAACGCTAACTCTTGGTGTTGCAACTTCAGTTTCACACGTAGTGTATATTATATATATTAAAGATTACGTTAAAGTTCCATTTGGTAAATAAAATCATGCACGAGTAATTAGGTTAATGAGATCGCATTGATCGAATGCTATTAATTTGTTGAGAAAATTTTAAAACAGAAATGTGAAGAGAGAGTATTAATTGGAGTTGAAACTCGGCCCGAGACTTGAGGGTGTATTAGATTTCAAATATTTGTATGTAGTTAATTTGATATGAAACAATATTTGATGGAATTGAATTAGATGTGAGAATTTAAGAAACATTATATTAATTTTGATATATTAACTCTCTTAATTTTCTGGAAGGCTAGACATCAGATAAATTAGCTTTATGAGTTATTCCATATATATATTATGATGCATTATCGCGCCATCTGTTATGAAAATTCGAAACTATTATAGACGCGTATGATTCTTTTAAAAATTAAACAATTTCTACTGCCTTTGTTGCCATGGAAAAATTAATGGGAGGGTTCACCACTGCTGAGCCAGACCCTCCCATCAATTTTTCCATTGCATTTAGGGCAGTAGAAATTGTTTAATTTTTAAAAGAATCATACGTGTCTATAATAGTTTCAAATTTTCATATATATATTTAATACATATTATTTTCAAGTGTGCGCTTAATATCTTTCATGTCTTAAATAATACCAAATTTCAAATAAAATTCTTTCTCTTTAAAAACATTGGAATAATTTTCAACATTATATTAAAACTTAAAAGTGCGCCATTGTTCTTAAAAGAGGAGTATCTCGTGTTCCCAAATAAAGGGAATTAACCTTATGACGGTCTCGGGATAGTCCGTCCATCAGTCAACGATGCAACAAGTCCAACGTAAATAAAGGTGACGGAGATTGCCGAAGGCGGTGATCATACAATTGTGAGCAGCAATGATAAATGGCGCCAATCTGTTCTGCCACATTAGCGTCCCAAACTCTCGCAAAGCCCCGCGCACGCTCCGCCGCTCCTGAAGAAAAATGGAGCACCGACGACGCTCCTTGCCATTTAAATTATTTTTACAATTTTGAATATTTACTTCTGCAGTTGTTACCTACTGATTGGACTTCCTGACATATTTATTAATCCTAAATGTTTAATTAAATGTGGAGCAAAGGATTTTCAATTTGACTAATATTAAAAAGACTAATATTAAGTCTTTTAACGAATGTGTATAACCCTTAGTGAGCATCTTGAGTCTGACATTTTTTACTTAGTGTTGTGTGGAATTTGAGTAATTGGAAGGACTCCGTGTTAACGCTGTTCAGTACCCCAGATACTAATACCTCGGCATCTCAAAGACATGTCCGAGTTGTCCATTTTACTGCATCGGCATTTCAAAGACATGTCCGATTGTCCATTTTTATGGCTCGGTATTTCAAAGACTTGTCCGAGTTGTCCATTTTTATGCCTCGGCATCTCAAAAACATGTTCGAATTGTCCATTTTTATGCCTCAGCATCTCAAAGACATGTCCGAGTTGTCCATTTTTATGCCTCGGCATTTCAAAGACATGTCCGAGTTGTCCATTTTTATGCCTCGGTATTTCAAAGACATTTCCGAGTTGTCCATTTTACTGCCTCGGAATCTCAAAAACATGTTCGAGTTGTCCATTTTTATGCCTCGACATCTCAAAGACATGTCCGAGTTGTCCATTTTACTGCCTTGGCATTTCAAAGACATGCCCGAGTTGTCCATTTTACTGACTCGGCATTTCAAAGACATGTCCGAGTTGTCCATTTTACTGCCTCGGCATTTCAAAGACATGTCCGAGTTGTCCATTTTACTGCCTCGAAATTTCAAAGACATGTCCGATTGTCCATTTCTATGCCTCGGCATTTCAAAGACATGTCCGAGTTGTCCGTTTAACAGCCTTGGCATCTCAAAGACATGTTCGAGTTTTTCGTTGCTACAGTTAGAAAGAGAACCTGCAAACCTCAGTTACAGAACATGCATAGTCATCTATCCAATCCCTACGAAAAACTCATCATATGATAATATTAATTCAGGCGGATAGAAATATTGTCGGGGGGAAATAAAAAAGAAATAAAAGCTACCTCTTCTGAGATTAACCTTCCATAATTGGAAATTGGTCGGTCTCCAAGCCCCACTTGGCACAGTGTGGCCTTAAATTATTAAGCGCATTTCGAGGTCGAATGAAATAATGAAGTAGGTGCCATGCTTCAACAATAAATAGAGACGTTATAAAGCCACAAATTCCTTGTCAATATTGCCACGTGTAAAATCAGGAAAGACAAACTTCAGGGTAACACAGCAATTTATTCAAAACAAGAACAAACTATGATTGATAAAATACAAGATAAGCAATGAGGGAAGTTTACAGAGTAACAAAATATAAATATCAAAATTGATAATCTGTTAATAAAACAATAAATACTTTGTTACATAACTCCTTCCCTATGGGAGCTGTGACCCACAACTTGAAATTATTGTAGTTACTGACATGGATATGACGTGCTTCTGCCAAGGATTCCATCGGAGTCTTGGAACTTTGTCCTTAGTACCGTTGCGTCCTTTTTCTTGCGGCGTGAAGAGCGGCTCTGTCGTCGTATCGTCTATAAGGACATCGTCATCTTGAAGGGAAGTCTTGGCTTTGACACGGCGGTGGAATCCTGAAGCCAGTCTCCAAAAATGTAGATCACAGCGCCCATTGCCTCTAGGTTTTCTCGGCGATCTTGAGTTTGCCTTCCCTAATTTATCCAGCATCTCCAACAAATGCCACGTAGAAAATTAGGAAAGACAAACTTCAGGGTAACACAGCAATTTATTTAAGGCAAGAACAAATTATAATTGATAGAATACAAGATAAGCAATCAGGGAAGTTTACAGAGTAACAAAATATAATTATCAAAGTTAATACTCTGTTAATAAAAGAATAAATACTTTGCTACAGTATGTTGAGGAGTGTTGGATTGTTCCAGGAGAGCCGAATTATTGGCCGCCGTGACCTTGAATGTATATTGCTTGCTTTGGAGCGTGTCAAGGCCGTGGAACGGCGCGGAGAAACCTAAAAGAGAATGATGACCCGCTGAGGCCCTTATAAAGACAATTTATGAGATGGTGTAAGCTCGAAGTCAAAGGGAATACCGCGGCTGTGTGTTTGATACAGGAAACAATGGAGTTGACGTGGAGTTCAGTCAAATCAGGAAGTTCATGAAAACCTACAATTGTAAAACAATCGATAAATATATATATATAAAGATTTGCATGAACAATCTCGATTGTCTTTTTATCCTAATCAAATAGTTCACTCAATAAGCCATTACCAAATGCGATAATATTGATCTCTGGCCAAGTAAAATTTTGGTATTAGGGTCATTTTATATATAGAGATATTAGATATGGCAATATGAATTTTGGAATTAACGATGTTTGCAAACCAAAATCTAACTATTTTTTTCTAAATTAAATATATTTTTTAAAATACAGTAACAAATGAATATTTAGGAAAATTAATTTCAAAAATTTTAAACCGGCTATTGGGGTTTACTTAGAGAATTAGATCCAAGCTGATTACAGCGACTGTGCGGCTTCTCTCCTGGATGATGTCCGAGGGAAATGTTGCTAGCAACTTCCAGCATTGCTTCTTCTTCGTCTTCCTATTGGATTGATATAAGTTTCAGTGAGGTGTGGTTCATATCCCAGGTACCCATGATACAGGTCATAATCATCATGGTGGGCAGTTAGTAACTGCCTTTTACTGTAAGTGCACCACATGTGTACACATGTTATAATTTTGCAGTTAAATGGTGCTGAGAGACCTGTTTGGCTACTTACGCTCGCTGACTTGCACAAGAATCCCTAGAGCCGAAACCACCGCCATCCTCTGAAGCTTGGCACCTACCTTCCTTCTTTTTTTTTTGTCGATCGACTATGGGTTCATTGAAGAGACAAGCGTACACTTTTGAATGTTTATTTACAATTCGAGATTAAGTTTTCTTGTAAATATATATATATTTTAAATTATATATGTGTCAAGAAATTTTTTAGTGACACACACAACTATAAAAATAATAAAATATGTGGGATAAAATTTCTTTCTATGTTCCTTTTTACTTTGTTTCCGAAAAATGGCGCCATATGGTTACGTAATTAATCTGTTCCCTTTATACTTTATTATTTCTTCTCTTATCCTTTCAAACAAAGGTCACTCAAATGTCGACTGAATCTTTTACATTCCACTATTAGAATGAGTGTCTGCTCAAGGAACAAGATCGACAGCCAGTCGTAGGAAGCTTCACCTTCATAGAGCTTAATTGAAAAATTGTTTTTGCTCCTTTTTTTTTTGCTCCTTATTTAAATTGTATACTTCATGCATTCTAAGAATGCGCCAACTTTCAACGTTGTGAGAGAGATTGCAAAGGGGAAATGTAGTTTATATATTGGGAGTACAAATAAGTTTTGAGGGATTTGCAAAAGAAGCCACAACAAATATTATATAAATAGCATCGGACCTTGTAAGGTTTCATTTTAAGGCTTCATCATTTCCCCAAAAAAATCAGAAGTCTTTTCACTCAAGTGTAAGGAACTTTTTTTTTGGTGCTCTAACCATGTCAACCTTTTTGCCAACAAAACACAATTTTCGGGAAGCGCTGCTTTTTTGTTTTAATTTGAAGAAAAGTGCAACTGATGGACATCGATTGCTGTGTGAGGCATATGGTAAGCATGCTCTATCAATAAAATCATGTGAGTACAGGTTTCGGCGTTTCAAAAGTGGCGATTTTGACACCAGAGACAAAGAACGCGGAGGGAGGCCAATAAAGTTCGAAGACGCTGAGTTGGAGGCTTTATTGGAAGAAGATTCAAGCCAAACTCAAGAGGAGCTCGCTGAAACCTTGGGAGTGACTCAACAAGCGATTTCGAACCGTCTCAAGGTCATGGGTATGGTGCAAAAACAAGGAAATTGGGCTCCATATGAACTCAAGCCAGGAAACATCGAGCGCCGTATTTGCACGTGCGAACTACTGCTCAAAAGACAAAATCGGAAGGGTTTTTTGCATCGAATCGTGACGGGGGACGAAAAGTGGATTCACTACGACAACCCAAAGCGCAGAAAATCGTGGGTTAAGCCCGGTCATGCATCAACTTCAACGGCCAAACCGAATATTCATGGCAAGAAGCTAATGCTGTGCATCTGGTGGGATCAGCTCGGAGTGATCTACTATGAGCTACCTCAGCCTAACGAAACCATCACTGGAGAACGTTACCAACAACAATTGATGCGATTAAGCCGAGTATTGAAGATTAAACGCCCACTATATGCCAAAAGAAATGACAAGGTGATCTATCAGCACGACAACGCTCGGCCACATGTTGCAAAAGTTGTCAAGGAGACTTTGGAGGCGCTTCAATGGGATGTCCTACCCCACCCGCTGTATTCACCAGACATTGCTCCTTCAGACTACCACATGTTCCGTTCGATGACACATGGCCTGGTCGAGCAGCACTTCACTTCTTACGAACAGTCGAAAAATTGGGTCAATGTTTGGATCGCCTCAAAAGACGAGGAATTTTTTCGACACGGAATCCGTATGCTGCCTGAAAGATGGGAAAAAGTCGTAGCTAAAGATGGACAATACTTTGAATGAAATATATTGTACTGATTTCTCTGAATAAAGCTTCGAATTTATAAAAAAAATCCCTCAAAACTTATTTATACTCCTAATAAAATATCAGTAAATTTCTGAATGAAAATATGTTTTTCAGATAGTATTTAAAGAAATGTCAAGGATGTGGTGGATGCTCACATTCAACACTATTTCTAAAGGAAGAAATTCCACAGTAAGTGAACTGGAAAATATTTTGGTTGGTTTATGAATGGCGACCTTCCCAGTCAATTCGCCAGATTGCCGCTGCCATTGTTCAGTCTACAAACATCCTTTGATGGTTTATTCTCGGAGGTCTTTAGGGAATTCTGGAAGTTCGCCCTATGGGATTTTATATAGAAAATGTTATTGATCATCAGCCACAATAATCATCATTCGCTGCATACAGATGGAGATTCTGTTTGAGAGTTTGTATGAATATCATAAATCCACTCAGCAAAACGCAGCCATTTGCAGCCAATGCAGAACAATTTATAGACGATCAGATTTAATATGTAAATTTAAAAAAGATGTCCCTGAAGGGATTAGAACCTCAGGTTTCAGGTTTGGGAACAGTACACTAGACCATGAGTAAACCATGTTATTTTACTACAATAGGAAGGTAGAGGGTGGAATAAACCGTCGGTTTTTGACAGCCAAGATCCAGGATCAAATCCCGCATTGGGTACTTTTTTCTAATAAAAAATATTTCTCCACAATGGTCCCCGAGGATCTGACACACAGGTAGGTACAAAGGTCGGACTGCTTTCCACATGCGTAGACATGTGGTTCCTTTACAGTAAGAGCAGTCGCCAACTACTATTCAACATGATTATATTGACCTGCACGACATTTACTAGGGATAATGAAGAATAATTACAAAAAATTGATTCATAAGTTGTCTTTTAGAGGGAGATTGAGATTGAAACTGATTTATTTCAAAATCCATATAAGATCATATAAGATTAAATACGGAATAAATATAAATATGAATAAATAAGATTATATCATGATAAATATATGAATAAATAGATATAAATATATAAAAAACAATTGATAAATATACATATATGTAGTATATTTTGAGTTATATGGTTCACAACCTTCTTCTGATATTCATTATATAACCCCATATCTATATATTAAAATATGTATCGAACAATGGAAGCAAATAAAACAAAGAAAGAGGTAGACCAGAGATGACAAAGGCCAGACGAAAAACAACCTGGCGCCATAAAGTAACGTGATTACAGTAGCCAATGAGGAATCGCCACATATGCGAGCGTCCCAGAGTATATAAAGAGGCCAGCAATGGGACAAAGAGGGGGATTCAGTTAGTTGTTTGCAGAGCCACGCCGTCATACGGTCGGATTTCTCACCCCTATCCGCGATGTAGGCGTCCGCGACACCCGTGGTTCGACTACCTTCGTCCGTGGTCTACCTCTTCCTCTTGAAGTTACCATCTAGACCTGCCTCTGTCTCTTGCTGTCCCAGTGCGGGAATCCCACATCACGCACCCACTACCACGACTGCCCAGCACATTCCACATCGGGTTTACTACAGAAGCCGTTGAAGTCGACAGGATGACTGAGGACAAGCAGAGGATGACGAAGGTCGAAGACGAACACGTCGCGGATGCCCTCACCAACATGCAGCCCCACTGCGACGAACTAGTAAGCCGCCTAGCAGACGCCATTCGGGGACTAGCCGTGCCTCGTGTGGAGGAAGCCATCATCTCCCTTTTCGACGTATCCCACGCAACAAGCAGCCTTCTTCCATACAGCCATCTCCAGAGATCAACTCCAGCCAGCATCAGCCATTTCAAGGTACTTTAAACTTTGTTTCTACCATTTTCCCCATAAATTTTATTCTTATATTTTCACCTTAAGCATTTTAAAATCAATTATAACCTTTTTTATAGCATTTTTATTCAATTTTTAAGACTTTCACACTCTCATTTATCCTTTTTACTTTATTTTAATCAAATTATAAACTTTAATTCATCATTTTCAATTTTATTTTAAGAAATATTCAATCACGCATTTTTGCCAATTTATTAATCTTACATGCCTTTCTTAAAGTCACCTAAAATGGCATTATCCAAATATGCAACTTTCAATTTTACATAAAAAATCATATTATATTTTAATTACTCGAATCATATTATTTCATATCATCACAGCAAACTTATTTGTATGTTTTTTTTTAGTACCTTATTTATGGCCATAGTATTAATAATTAAATTTATTACGCTCTTTATTTTACTTGACTTATTACTATTCCAATTGATATTTCTCAATATTTAAAAGTTTTAAAAACTAGTCCTAGATTTGTATTTTTATAAATATCAATTTTAAATCATCTCATCTCAAAATGTGCCTCCCATTTTTCCCACAATTACAAATACAACTATAAATGTAATATGCGAAAACTAAATTTCATACCTTAAAATTTCCATACCCCATCGCATTTCATTCCTACCTGCGTTAAACTGTTATTTACGAAACTCTATCGTATTTTGTGCCCATGCCATAACCTTTTCTCTTAAAAAAAAAAAAAATTCGTAAATTCATTATTTTATAATTTTTCTAAACCTAATCACCGCTAATAATCCCCTCAGACTTAAATGACCACCTATCCCAATATAATAGAAAGTAGAAAACTAGCAATACAACGTACAAATGACAGACACGACAAAGAGAAACTTAAATATGATGACAAACATAAAAATCCACACTTTGATACAGGAGATTTAGTATTAGTAAAGGTGTATCATCATCCAAATAGCGGTAAGTTAGTACCCTACTTTACAGGTCCATATAAAATTACTGAAATAATTTCTGATAATGTCGTACGTATAAATAGACCCAAAAGGATTACAGGTAATGATAGCGATACTGTGCATGTAAATAAATTACAATATTATAATGAAGAGGTCCTCTATATTTCACCACCCAAATTAGAACCCCTAAAAATAAATAGAATAATAGAGCCTTTCCGACATTTAGACCCCAACTTGTTTAGTCCAATAGAAAAAAGTATAGCTCATCGGTTTTCCGAACCTTTTAATCATTTGTCCCCCCAACTATTCGCATAGAATTAGTGGAATCTAGGCCCTGAAAGACTGGCAAACAATCCATGTTATATAAATAGCTATCATATTACTGTCCTCCCGCCACAGCGGTGTCATCTCCTGTTTGTTTTCATTGCCGGCAACAAAGGATTAGCGCGGCCATGTTGACCTCTCCAGTTTCAGTTCACCTGTACTTGAAACACGTGCAATTGGCACACCGGTATTCTAGACTTCGTGTCCACCAAACAACCTGCCAGATTAAAACGGATAGGAAAATTATATAAAATCCCTTTTATGGCAAATCTTATTTTTATAATGTTAGGATAGTTTATTGTTTTGTCAACCCGTTTAAAAATTAAATCCCCAAAATGGCGTCCATCGCCACGACACTATTCCAAACATCGTCTAATTTGCGTTTATAAGTATTGCATCACGTGGGGAACACACTAACCTAAATACTTAATATATTTTAAAATCTTATTCATTTATATTTTTACGATCCTTGATGTGTGCCATTTTATATTTTAGAATCAATCCATATATTTTAGGATATTTATTTTACATTAAGATATTTCTTTTCCTTCCATCCCTAAACAATTAGCCAACCTATATAAATATAATCTGAAACCTTATATTCTTTGACATCATTTGTTTTTATTTTCCATGGCCTACGTCTAAGCTAATTTAATTTAAACATTTTGTTTTAACAGTGACGCCTTATACCAACTATCCCTTCTTATATCTTGATCCTTCCAATTCTGCCTTCCATACTTCTCTCGTCTCTTGATCATTCTCCATTGGCCTTCTTTGCCTTCGTTCTAACCACCCCTCGTCCATCGCAAAGTTCCTGTTTGCCGACTTTTTTTAATTTACACCCAGGTCGCCGTCCCAGCATTCTTTATTTCATTATTTTTTCCTCAAACTCGGGTTCAATCAATCAATGGCAACAGTACCCTTTACCTTCCTTACCTTCCATATTTCCCGCAGTCAAGAGTCTCCTGATCGCTAAACAAACTTTTATTTTTTTTATTTTGATTCAACCAGCTGGCTCTAACTTCCTCACTGTACATTTCCCAACAATGAGTTCAGGCGACCAGTTCGAGTTTTTTTTTTTTTCTCAACGCTCGGATCATCATCACAACCATCATTTTACCATTTTATTACTTTTTTTTTTCTCAAACTTTTAATCCGAGCTCAATCATCATTGGCAACAGACAACTCTTGACTCCACCTTTCCCATTTCTACTCTTTCAACTTACCTACCTTCCCCATCTGATCTAATGCTACTTACTGAACATCTTGAGATTGCTGAACCCTGAAAACAATACTTCGCTTCTAAGCTCGTATTGCAGGGCAGGACTCCTGATATGTCCTTTGCAGAAACCAATTCAGACCTTCTTCCTTTATTCCTCACTGCGTCACTACCTATCGCAAACCTTTTGCTTAAGTCAATTTTCTTTTATATTTTATTTTACTTTTATTATCTCTACTTCTCCTCCTTCCTGTATTACATCCCTGAAACTATGTTGTAAATACTTAAGGCACCTTAAGTAACAAAAAACTGAAACTAGTATACCAACTTTCCCAAATATTTATTTTCGCTATTGTGTGTGTTTACTTTAAATTTATCCTTCCTATGTACTCCTCTTATATATTTTTTGTAGTTTTATAATATTATATCAATGTGTCACCACTACTCCCCTTTATCTTTATTTTTTATTCTAGTAACTAATTCGTGCCCCAAATTATTTCACATTTAATAGGTTTGCTAGCTTTTCTCTCATTTATTGTAAATAGACTTACAGTTTACCTAGTTTTGTGGTGTTGGACTTTGTTTTTTTTTTTTACTTACAGATGTGGATAAAACATCTCACTATTAATCGATAATATCATTTTTATATTAATGCCTTCAACTACCAACCAACCCTTTATATATTATTACCTTTAATATTTTTATTTTTAGACTTAGCATTTTACAACTTCAACTATTTTAGGCACCATTTTTAAAAAAACCTACAACTAACAATATTTATAATATTTCTTAAACAGGTAAAACATTTATCATTTTTATTTTTCTTAATAGATTTTCAAAATGTTATTTTTTGACGCTTCCCTTACAACCTCTTAACTCTATCCCATGAACCTTTCCTCCCAACCTTTTACATCCATCAAGAGTTTATTGTTCGTCAGCCATTTTCTTTTTTTTTTTTATTGATTAAACTAACTAGAAGACCCTTCCTCGCTGTACATTTCCCCACAGTGAGCTCAGGAAACCCTGTTAGATTTTTATATTTTTTCCTCTCATCGTCCGGCTCATCATTTTTTCATTTTTCAACATTTCTTTTCATCACACAAGTCGGACACAATCAAAATGACAGCAATAAATCTCTTACATCCACCTCTCCTTTCCCACATCCTTCAAACCTCCAACTACCTTCCAAGGGATTCCAGTTTGCCGAACATTTTTGTTTTTTTTCATTGATTAATCCGACTGGAACAATCCTTCCTCGTTATACCCATTCCCCATAATGAGTTCAGGATATCCAGCGCGATATTTTTATTTTTTTTTTCTCATCGCCCGACTCATCATATCAATTCACCATTTTTTCAACTTTTCATTTTTTTTTCTCATAATTCAACCGGGCACAATCATTATGGACAACAGGGATCCCTCTTACCCTCCTACCTCTACCTTTTACCCCATCAATCTTCCCACTTCTTCTCACTGTCTGAGCTAACGATGCAGACGGAATATCTTGGGCCTTCTGTTAATGAAAACAATGCCTCACTTAAACAAGTTCGCATTGCATTGCAGAATGCTTGGGATTCTACCTTGCAGAAACATGCTCAGATACCCCCTTTCCCTTTTTCAACCTTAGCGTCACATTATATGTTCAACCAATAAACTAACTTTTTCTCCGCTCACATTTTATGCAATAAGATATTATTTTACTTGTACGAATCCTTTTACCATATTTACCATGTTGTATTATATACTTTTTCTTAATCTTTTATCATTCATTTTGTGCGTTTTTATTTTTATAACCTTGATTTTTTTTTCTCATTGATACACCACCATTACAACATCTTTCTCTTTTTAACTTGTAACTTTATAATAATTTTAACTAATTTGTATACAAATTATTTCTTTTATTTTTTATAATAGGTTTGTTAGGTTATCATTCATTACATGTCATTCCCCCAACCAAACCTTCATCACCGGGGGCACATTCTGTAGTATATTTTGAGTTATATGGTTCACAACCTTCTTCTGATATTCATTATATAACCCCATATCTATATATTAAAATATGTATCGAACAATGGAAGCAAATAAAACAAAGAAAGAGGTAGACCAGAGATGACAAAGGCCAGACGAAAAACAACCTGGCGCCATAAAGTAACGTGATTACAGTAGCCAATGAGGAATCGCCACATATGCGAGCGTCCCAGAGTATATAAAGAGGCCAGCAATGGGACAAAGAGGGGGATTCAGTTAGTTGTTTGCAGAGCCACGCCGTCATACGGTCGGATTTCTCACCCCTATCCGCGATGTAGGCGTCCGCGACACCCGTGGTTCGACTACCTTCGTCCGTGGTCTACCTCTTCCTCTTGAAGTTACCATCTAGACCTGCCTCTGTCTCTTGCTGTCCCAGTGCGGGAATCCCACATCACGCACCCACTACCACGACTGCCCAGCACATTCCACATCGGGTTTACTACATATATATATAAATATTGTTGCACCAGGTTGCGGTTTGGCAGACTCTTCAGCCTGGATTCTCTCCTGTGCTGGGTCCTGCATCTTACCAGAGCGTGTTTCAACCATCCTAGAAATTTATAAAAGGGAATAACGAGATAAGTCTTCTTTAAGTAGCCACCAGAATCCTTTATTTATTTTCTCACATCAAAGAGAGCAGTGAAGTCACAGTGTACCTAAATACAAATGATGATAAATTAATAATCTGTTTTAAATAAATATCATAGAATATTTTATATAAAAATAAATAAATATATAATTTAAATTTCAAATATATTAAAACTAATATAAGAAATACGCCATTAATCATGATGTAACACTTCCCCCTCTCCAGAGGTCGTCACGTCCTCGTGATTGACCTCATCAATTCTTTCAAAATAGGGTTTGATTCTTGAGACATGGACAATCAATGGGTCTTGGCCAGGATTATCTTTTGGTTCAATTAAGTAATTTACGTTGGACAGCTTCTTTAATATTCTATATGGGCCAAAATATTTTCTCAGTAGTTTCTCACACTTTCCTATTTTCCTAATTGGTGTCCAAACTGCTACTAATTCTCCTGGTTCGTAGCTTCTTTCCATGTGTTTCTTGTCATAGTTCTTTTTCATTCTTTCTTGAGTCTTTATTGTGTTGTTAATAACTAATTTTCTTGTTCTGTTTATTTTGTCTAAGTGATGTTTTATGTATTCATCATAATCATCTTTGTCAATGTCCACCGAGATATTCCTGTCGTCCAAAAGAGACGTGGGTTCTCTTCCAAACATCAGGAAAAAGGGAGAATATCCTGTGGTTTCCTGAATTGTAGTATTGTAAGCGTGAGTGATGAATGGGAGTATTTCGTCCCAATTTTTCTGATCAGTGTTCACATACATACTGAGCATATTGATCAATGTTCTATTTAACCGCTCTGTCAATCCATTAGTTTGGGGATGATAGCTCGTTGTGAAGCAATGTTTAATCTTGCACGTTTTCATCACCTCTTTCATTAAATTACTGGTAAATTGAGAGCCTCTGTCACTAATAAGATATTGTGGGGCTCCGTGCCGAAGAAAAATATCCTCTACTAGAAATTTAGAAACTTCTTTCACTGTTGCTTCCGAGACTGCTCTTGTTTCTGCATATCTAGTGTAGTAGTCCGACAGCACGATTATCCATTTTTTCCTGTTTTTCGTAGATGGTAGTGGACCAACAAAGTCAATTCCAATTCTTTCGAAAGGAAAGTTGGCTGGGGGGATGGGCTGTAGTAGTCCAGAAGGTAATTGGTTTGAGCCTTTCCTACTTTGGCAAAGGTGACACGTCTTAACGAATTCTGAGACATCCTTTAGCATGGATGGCCAAAAGTATTTACTCTTTATTCGGTACATGGTTCTGGCGACGCCCAGATGGCCATTCGACATATGATTGTGATATTCTTTCATAATTTCTCTCTTTTTATTCTCTGGAACCACAAGCAACCACGCCCTGCCTTCAGGGTTCGGGTTTTTCTTAAAGAGGCATCCATCTTCTTCTTTAAAGTTTTGCGCAATTGATCGCCTGCTTCCATTAAGGTTTTTCTTAACACTTTCGATAAATTTATCCTCTTCGTCTGTTATTTGATTTAAAAATAGCCTTTCAAAATCCTCATCCCAATCAGTTTCTGGTAAGGGCCCCCTAGATAAGCCATCGGCGTCCAGATGCTTCTTTCCCGATTTATGTATTATATCGAAGTCATATTCTTGAATTTTCAATGCCCATCTTGCCAATCGACCTGTTGGATCCTTCAAGTTTTTGAGCCAGCATAAGGCGTGATGGTCTGTTACTATTTTAAAGTGTCTTCCATAAAGGTAGGGTCGTAATTTTGACATTGACCAGACAACGGCCAGACATTCTTTTTCAGTGGTTGAATAATTTTGCTCCGCTTTACTTAGGGTACGACTCAAATATGAGATCACCTTCTCTTCACCACCGATGTCTTGGACAAGTGTTGCACCTATGCCGATGTTGGACGCATCAGTATGAACATAAGTAGGTGCATTTGGATTGAAGTGACCTAAAATTGGTGGACTTAATAGTGCTGTTTTTAGGGTTTGAAACGCTTCCTCTTGTCTTTCTGTCCAGGTAAATGATACACTTTTTTTTATAAGGTTGGTCAAAGGGTCAGCAATTTTTGAGAAGTCTTTGATAAATTTTCTATAATATGAACACATTCCCAAAAAGGATTGTACTTCTTTGACCTTTTTGGGCCGAGGAAAATTTCTGACAGCTTTGATGTTATGTTCCGCGGGTTTTATACCATGTTTGCTCGTTATATAGCCGAGAATCTCCAATTCTTCAAAAGCAAATCGGCATTTTTTGTCGTTTAACCTTAAATTAGATTCACGAAAACATCTAAAAACAGCTTCAAGTCTTTTGAGGTGCGTTGGAAAATCCGGGCTATATATGATAACATCATCCAGATAACACAAACAAATTTGCCATCTCAGGTTTCCAAGCATATTCTCCATATTTCTCTCAAAGGTAGCAGGCGCGTTACAAAGTCCAAAAGGCATCACGTTGAATTCATATAATCCATGCGCTGTAGTGAAAGCTGTTTTCTCTTTGTCTCTTTCTTCGACTTCAACTTGCCAATATCCAGATCTGAGGTCTATTGCTGAGAAGTGTGTAGATCCTTGGAGAGTATCCATAACTTCGTCTATTCTAGGGATCGGATAGACATCTTTTACCGTCACATTATTCAGTTTTCTGTAGTCCACACAAAATCTGTATTTACCATCTCGCTTCTTGACCAATATTACTGGAAAAGACCAGGGGCTAGAAGATGGCCTAATTATGCCTTCTGTAAGCATCTCGTCAATTTGCTCTTTTATAATATCTCGTTCTTTAGCACTTACCCGGTAAGGCTTGTGTTTAATTGGCTTCGCGTCTTCTGTGTCTATCCGATGTTTTGCCAAATTGGTTCTCCCTAATCTCGATGAAAAAAGATCTCCATACCTTTCTAAAACTTGTTTTAACTCCTTCTGTTCCTTTGGTGAAAGATTTTCGTTTATTTGGAATCTAGGTTCTTCGTTCTTTTCTACCTCTCTTTCTCGACTCACATTTATTTTCGCTGGACTACTTCCAAAAGCCAATGTTTGGTTTTTCATTATTTTTAACGGTCGAGGATACGGATTAGTTATCCAGATGTGTGTTTCCCTATTTATAACATTGATCAAGCTTCTTGCTAGACGAAGTCCATTTGTTTGAAACATTTTGCTGCTCTCTTCGATAATATATTCTCCATCCTCTGTTTCTACCAATGCCTTGATCAATTTCATGGAACATTCCGGTACAATGGAATCCTTGGCACTCTTTATTTTCAACATTTCAAAATTGATTTCGTCATGATTATTCGTCAAATCATATTTTATAGTTTCTTGCTTACAATCTATTTTTGCGTTCATTTTCTTAAGGAAATCTCTCCCAAGAATTAATGTCCGTAAATGCGTTTTCAATATCACAAAGTTGTGTGATAATGTTTCGTCATCAATTTTTATATTTAAAAATATACTTCCTACCATGTCCAATTTTTTTCCATCGGGTCCTGCACAAATTTTTGCGAGTTTACTTATACCATGGCCTGTATCGAGGGCCGTTCTGAGGTCGACCACTGAGAGGTCAGCACCTGTATCAACCAAAGCTTCAAAAGTCCCTATCTTGTCCACATTAATTTTTAATTTGTATTTAGGGTCCAACTTCTTGATTCCATTTATGGTCGACTTGCTTTGATTGACAGATTCAGGCGCGACGCTTAGTTTAAATCTTCCAACACGGAATATCTATTCCGGGTAGGAATATTTGTCTGTGTGCTATGACATACATCAGCATAAAGCCGAGGTCCTGATTTCTCTGATGTTTCATTCATTTGGCATTTTTCTTCGACCTTCTCTTGGGTATCTGCTGGATCCTCTTCTAGGATTCTTATAAACTTGACCCTACAATAACGGGCCACGTGCCCTGGCTTGTTACATTTAAAGCAGATTGGTCTTCCATCTTCCGTCCTATTTTTGCTCACTTCTTGGCTTTTATTGTAAGTGTTTCTCTGAAGGTTTGGTTTCGGCACAAAGTTAGGATTATAAGGACGTCTAGGGGTAGAGGGCTGGGGAAAGTTGTTTCGATACTGTCTGGGGGTAGGAGGGGAGTCGTTCTTGTAATTATTGGAAACAGGGGCTTGGGGCCTGGAAGTGGTCTGGTAGTTTCGTGCGGCAGTCGGCGGCACGTACCTCGATTGTTGTTGGGGTCTAGAATAGCGTGGACCGTTATATAGGTTTCTGGATTTCTCCACACGTTCCCGATACTTCTTTTCAAAATAATCCATTTTCTTGCACACGACAAGAAGGTCATCGGTCGTTTTAGGAGGGTTCAGGTAGAGCGCGAATGAGTACTCTTTTTTCAGTCCTCCAATAACATGTTCAATTTTTGTTTCTTCTTCCATTGCGGGGTCAACCTTGTTGCACAACACTAGAATGTCTTCCGCGAACCTGATTGCTGGTTCATTCCAGTGTTGCATTCTGTTGAGCTTCATTCTAAGTTCTTCTTTATTCGCGTCCAAAGAAAAATCCTGAATGAG
The DNA here is from genome assembly GCA_030710605.1 of Cordylochernes scorpioides. NCBI lineage: Eukaryota > Metazoa > Arthropoda > Arachnida > Pseudoscorpiones > Chernetidae > Cordylochernes > Cordylochernes scorpioides. The sequence goes on from CP092886.1 coordinate 1,741,979, forward strand.
GCGGATTTTAATATTTTCCCAGCTCGTGAAACTAGCTTTGTGTAAATTCAACCAGGTTTTAGCGCTTCCCGTCATGTTCATGGCGGCATAACGAGAGATAATGTAGTCTGCCCAATGGTACAAGAAGCCAATTTCTTCAAGAGATTCAATCCATGGGCGAGGGTCTTCTGTTCCATCATACTTGGGGATGTCGATGTTGGGATTCAGGACAACTGGGTCGGAACTAGCATCTCTACCAATTGTTGCACCAGGTTGCGGTTTGGCAGACTCTTCAGCCTGGATTCTCTCCTGTGCTGGGTCCTGCATCTTACCAGAGCGTGTTTCAACCATCCTAGAAATTTATAAAAGGGAATAACGAGATAAGTCTTCTTTAAGTAGCCACCAGAATCCTTTATTTATTTTCTCACATCAAAGAGAGCAGTGAAGTCACAGTGTACCTAAATACAAATGATGATAAATTAATAATCTGTTTTAAATAAATATCATAGAATATTTTATATAAAAATAAATAAATATATAATTTAAATTTCAAATATATTAAAACTAATATAAGAAATACGCCATTAATCATGATGTAACAATATATATACAAGTCGTCATTGGTGGCGCCCACCAGAGAACTACAGGAATTCACAGTTTCGAATAATTCGAATTGCCAAATTTCTCTAAAATTTTGAATAGTCTCGTTCTCTGTATCTGCACCCTTTTATAAATGTCTGGGAAATTTCTGCAAAGTTGACTCAAGCGTTACTCCTATGAGGAGATTGTTTCCTTGTAAGCGAAATGTATACATCGGCAATATAATTTAGTAAAGATTATTCTATTGTAAATATGAAAATGTTCACAATGGAGGGGATCTTGAACTTTATTATAAGAAATGCAAAATCTTGGTGTTAAGTGCTAATAAAAATTAAATCAAAATTATTTTCAAAACTGTTCGTAAAATATGTTGCAGAACTAAGATAACAATAATAAGTCTAAGAAATTATTGCAGTGTTCAATTTTACTTCTCGGGAGGAAGAACGGAATTGTTGTAAAGTAATTTATAAAGCGGGAGGGGATTGCAGTGTCCTGCCAGAGTAAAGGATAAAATCAATATCAGTTTTTATGTGGCAAAAAATTTGTAATAACGTGTGTACACAAGCATTAACACCTACTGTGAACCAATAGCTAATGTAATTATCATTATTTACTTTTTATAAAATCATTTTTAATTAAAATGCTAATTAAATAATTAACGAAAAACTCACAAATGTTGGAAATAGTCAAAAAAGCTCGCTGGTAATTAGGCATTTTTTGATGGGGCAACTTGCATTTTTAAATAAGTGAATAAATTTTGTCACGTAAGTCGAAACACCGAGATTGGGAAGGAATTAATTAATTATCAATATGATATACACACACCATATAGAACTATGGAACGGAGGATTTATATGTAACTTATCGTACCGACTGCTGTCTACAACTTTGTTGGAAATATTCTAATAAAGTTCTAATCAAGGTATTAAATAAATAACTTGAACAATCACTCTCGATTTTATCGAAGGCGGCGATCCCAAGTTCTTTTGAGGACAAAATATCTTTTCTTTATGTAAAAAAAAATGTTAAAATTAGTTTTTAAAAAGTATATATGTATATATATATATATATTAAAATATAATGCAGGCATACCCTGACCAGAACCACATGCGCTTTTTAAATGGCAGAGCGCCATCTAGTGAAACAGAAATCAACTAAAGATTGATTTAACCTGTTCCCTAATATTTGGCCAACCCATTTTCATTATAAATCAAGAAAAGTCCTCCACGAGATGGCGCTCTGCCATCTAAATATCACATGTGCTTCTGGTCAGGATATGCCTTCTTTATTTTTAATATCAACACCTGACCTTTTTATTTTTTTTCCATTATTTTTTCACAATAAATTAATTATTTTATTTTATATAAATAATTTATTTTATTTTATATAAATATTTTATTTTATTTTATATAAATAATTTATTTTATTTTATAAAAAAAAAATTAATGTAAAAATACTCCTGGGGCAGACAAGTTTGTGTGAGGCACAGATAAAGATGAAATTATAATTAATTTTGTATTTTGCGTTTATTGCGCGTCAGTATGGAAAGCACATTCGGGCATAAAGTGTGAGATTTATTCACAAGTGTAAACTTGAATCAAATAAACTATTCTAATATTCGCTTTATTCGGTTTATAGGGTTTCTGGGTTTTTCTTCAGCTGATTGGTCTTTTCCTGTCACGTGTTTCAGTCAGCCTATCAGCATTGAGTTAATTATAAAAACTGAGTGCACTTTTCTTAGCTCAGTTGTTTCTTAGATAACTAAGACATTATATTGAATAAACGAGCATGTGCTCGAATAAATACATTTTCTTTTTTCGCTTCAGTTAATTTTCAACTAAGGGCATAGTAATTGAAACCAAGGTCCTCATGGATAGTTCTGACAATTGCCATAGAACTAACGTCCATTTCCTTGGCTATGGCCTTTATGCTCTTTCCAGGGTTTCCATCAATCTTCTTAGAATTTTTGTCAAATCCTGTCTGATCAAAGCGAGTGTTTTTTTTTTTTTTTCCTTTTAGGCATTCTCTCTTTGTTACTGTCGGTCTCATCAAACTACTTCTTGACACGATACACAGTGCTTTTGGCCAACTTAAGAAAGTCCAATATCTCTTTGAGGCTCCTCCCGGCGTACAGAGCAGCGATAACGGTTGCTCGATTTTCGAATTCCCATTTATTTTTCATTACCACAATGCAAACACATGTGCTGTTACATTTTACATGAATATTGCTACGGAATGAAAAAGCAAATTTTATAACGTAAAGTAGTATTTGTCTTATGAACTGCCAAAGTCATTTCCAATTCACCTGATACACCTTGTAAAATATAATTTGCCCGCGTGGGTTCGAATCACATCCGCGTCGTTTTATTTTTAAGTCGAGTAGCATGGGGGTACACACCGTCCACCTGAACCCAAGATCGAATTCCACATAATACTTTTTTCGCATAAAACGAATAACACACGCGGGGGAAATAAGTTTTCGCTGTTGGGCATGAATAAAAACGTTTGTGAAAATTCGAAACTATTATAGACGCGTATGATTCTTTTTTTTATTTATTAATTAAGCAATTTCTACTGCCCTTACTGCAATGGAAAAATTAATGGGAGGGCCTAGCTTATCAGTTGCGAACCCTCCCAGGGTTGATGAGCCAGGCCCTCCCATTAATTTTTCCATTGCAGTAAGGGCAGTAGAAATTGCTTAATTACTAAAAAAAAAAAAAGAATCATACGCGTCTATAATAGTTTCGAATTTTCACAACAGATGGCGCGCTTATCTTATGCATCATAAAAATGTTTGTGGGTTTTAATATATTATTATTATTTTTTGCACTTACATGTCTTTGATGCGAACATTTATCGCGATGGCAAGATAGGTCTCGACTACGAAATTTTCCTATTAGCCCAATAATGGCTAATTAATGGCATATTTCGGAATGGATCATGATGATAATGATTATAATACATTAGTGAACTTTCGTAATTGTTACACTACTACTACCCATCAATACAATAGATAATAATTTAGAATACCAAAACCTTTTTTGTGATTACCATACTTGTTGGAGCAAATATTATTCGGGAGAAGCTGGGATTCAATCCTTCAATAACCTTTAAACAGATTATTAAGACAAGCATATATTTGACTACAAGAGGGTAGGTTATTAAATGGGGAAAATGTCTTTAAATAATTGCTATTGGGCCAAATATATAAACACAACTCCGTTCAAAAACTAGAAAAATTATTATCAGAGTTACCCTCTGGCAAATATTTGAGAGCCATCGCCCAGAATGTAGGTGAATGAGATCTAGTATAGGATCAGTGTCGAATGTGTCCGATATATTTGAGATGACACTTCCGTGCGGACGTCGAGGACACACGTCACCATAATCGATGGCTCCTCTCTCTACGGTAAATCTCGGATTTAAGAGATGGGGACGTTCTCAGTGACTTGATTCCTCGGAGTCAAGTTTCGCCAAAACAAAGGAAGGGTATAAATGGAGGCAGAGTGAGTGGCCCAACAGGTAAATCTCATCCGCAACTAACTGCCAACAGGATTAAATATTATTTGTGCGACAAACTTTAGAGAGAGGTCGTCTTGAACTTAATTATTAAAGAGATAAACTAAACGGAATGTATATATATATATTTCACATCATAATAAAATTTAATTTAATAAATAGAATTATATATTTGCTAACAATTTTTTAAATTTCAAAATATAAATCTACTTATATATTTGCCTTATTCTGTCTGTCTGAAGCTCACGGATGGGATTTTTCATAACCATCGGTGGTTCAGTGGTAGAATGCTCGCCTGCCACGCGGGCGGCCCGGGTTCGATTCCCGGCCGATGCATTTTTTTTTTTTTTACAATTTTTAAAACTCATTTATATATTATACAACAATGACATCCACGGCGCCAATTTATAATTGTAACGAATAGTATTTGAATAAAAGCATTTAATCGGGTAAAACCCGGGCGTTGCCCGGGTCATTCGTATCTACTTATATATTTGCCTTATTCTGTCTGTTTGTTTGTCTGAAGCTCACGGATGGGAATTTTCATAACCATCGGTGGTTCAGTGGTAGAATGCTCGCCTGCCACGCGGGCGGCCCGGGTTCGATTCCCGGCCGATGCATTTTTTTTTTTTTTTACAATTTTTAAAACTCATTTATATATTATACAAGAATGACATCCACGGCGCCAATTTATAATTGTAACGAATAGTATTTGAATAAAAGCATTTAATCGGGTAAAACCCGGGCGTTGCCCGGGTCATTCGTATATAATAATTGTATAAACGAATGCAAGACAAAATCACCGCGAATGTTTCTTTTTTTTTAAGGCAATTACTTTTTAAGGCAATTATCGTTATTTATCGTTAATTTTTGTTTCGATTTTATTGAAAAAAAAACGATATGGTGCCTTTAAAAAATGATCTTTATTACTATGCAGTTTTCTATTTAGTCAATATACCTAAGTTCATGTTGCAAATGTAATTATCTCTATCGATTTAGTAGGTGAAATGCAAAAAAAAAAAATCGACATGATGAAATCTTTATGAAAATTCACATTTTTATTTTTATATTTTCAAGACACACACAGTTTGGGGCGGGACGTTTCACAAGAGAGACATCCACGGCGCCAATTTATAATTGTAACGAATAGTATTTTAATGAAAACATTTTAAAAACACACAGTTTGGAACGGGACGTTTCACAAGAGTGACATCCATGGCGCCAATTTATAATTGTAACGAATAGTATTTGAATTAAAACGTTTTTAAAATATATACGCACTCGGGTAAAACCCGGGCGTTGCCCGGGCCATTCGTCTAGTAAATTATATTTTAATTTTTATGCAGTAGATTCATAGAAAAATATTCAGCCTAAACGGAATAGACATGATGAAATTGAGCGCACTCTTAATTTATCTTGGTCGATGATTATTAAGAGAACGTGAAGGAAAACAAAAATCTCAATAAACTACAATAACGAAGTAAATTACTCTCCGTGCTGAAATATGAGAAGGCAAACTGCCAATATAGGAAACCCTAAAAGAGGATTTCTCATTTATGTATATTCTCTCTTGCTCCTAACATTCCGGGATCCAACGAGGAGCGTGTTCGTCAGCCTTGATTTACATTTAGAATTATTATAAACTACAGAAATTTAGTTAAAATAAAGAGGAATTATGTAGGTGGATACCAGTAGACTACAAGAAGGTAGCTGAAGAAAGAGGAATCACGTTGATGGACACTTCATTAAACTACAAGAATGAAGTTGAAGAATGAGAAGCCGTGTTGATGGGCACATTCCAGTAAACTATAGGAACACAATTTAGGGATCCATGGTGGTACAATCCGCATGAAGAGACAAGCGAAGTAAGATTCTAGCAACAGCGGTGTCGTTTGGATTCCTAGCCGCTGCTGAGGCGTGGCAAGATCTTAGATCCAATAGTAACTCAGTATCTATATTCTATTTTGTATCATGTTCTACTTTATTGATTGAACAATGTGCGTAGGGATGAGAAACATGTAATGCATACAAATAAGTTAAATGTCTGCGTTTTAAAAATATTCGAGCATATCTCTTTCCCTCCACCCCCTATAGGCTAATTTGATGCAAATTGTGAAATACCGACTCTGAGAGATAGGCTAATTAATGGATTGTGTGTAAGTACAGTTGTCAAAGACAGATATATGCATCTATGTGAAGAGAAAGGAAAACCAAGACGACAGTTTTGGTTATTGAAGCTATGCGACAGGGACTGCAGACTAGCAAAATGCGCGCGCACATCTCAAGATATTCTCAGAAAACCTCTAGTTATGTCCAATCCCAGTCTTCGTTTACCAAGAAAATTTCAAAATAAATCTCTCGTGCATTTCTAGGAATTTCTATATCTTCGTCGAAATATACCTCGGTTGCGCAGTTAATAATTAATCCGGAGTTTGGGGAACATAGATCAAAAATTATTTCGTTTATTATGTACATCGTTAATGGAATTTCTCTGGATATCCAATCATAAATGGAAGAGAAAAGTCTTAATGGTATTGACCTAAGTGGAAATGTTGAAGTTGTGGCTCTCATATCTTCCAGAGAATGTTTGTCAACGTGTTCTCCATCTACTGAATAGATCATACCGATGTTATATATTTATGACGCTCTCAACAATTTCTGCTTTTTGCAATACCGCAATGCAGAAGATCGGTATCCCAACTACAAGAAGGTTAGGCCTAACTCGGAGAATATAGAAACAGTCTGCACCACACTGTGTTCTAACATTGTAATTTGACTATACACAAATCATTATATTTTAATAGAAAGGCATATCCTGATCATGCCGCTAAAATATCTGAGGGCCAACAACCTGAAACCCGTTTATGATTCACTTTTATTGATTTATAAAGAAATTGTATTTAACCAATATTCTGGAATTGAAAAGAAAAAAACAACGATTAGTTTATATTTATTCCGACAGATGGCACAAGCCATCAATAACTTTCAGTTGACGATCAGTATTCCTTTTATAAATATTTTATAATATTTATAAAATAATACACTCATATACTGTATTAATATCAAAGAAAGCATATCCTTACCACGAGCATTCATAATAATATGAATAGTTTGCGGCGGTGGTCAATAGATGGTGTCTAGTTTTGACGGTTATTAATTTCAAAATTTTCGGAATAATTTTCGTCAAAAATATATATTCTATGAATATCGTGATTGGTACCCAGATATTCTAGTTAGAAAGTTGGAGGTGGATTATGAGATGTCGAATGTAAAGGAGAGAGGCGGAAAGCAAAGAAGTAAATGAAACGGTCGTCGTTGTAATATTGAGCAGAAGAAACCGCTTCTTTCTCCAGATCGCCATTAAACTTTCATTCTGCACTTGATGCCGTGCTAATTGATTTAGCAACGCTGTTTCTTCCATTCCTCCCTTCACTCCCCTTCTTCCATTTTTAATTCCGATATCTTCTGCAGCCCATCGAACAGAATGGAACCGGTTGGGGGAAGAATGTCGAATAGGAAAGTAGAAAGCAAGATCCAGAATGAATTCCATTGGATTTCATTTGAAAATGAAGGGGATTTAAAAGGCGAGATAGATGTTCTGAAATCATAGAAAATATTAAAATTAAATGTGGATTATGTAAAAACAAACCATCATGTTTATTAGCTCTAAAACATTCATAAGAAGCCTTTACAAAGAGATCCGCCTTGTGTGAAGCGCTCATTTACAATTTTCAATGAAATATAAATCCCCCAAAGAGGCAGAATCTTCTAGATATCTCGTCACGCTTGCATAACACATTATAGCGAATAACTCTTCGTCTATCACCTGGACGGACAGAAGTTACTTAGAAAGTTCCCTGGCCGTGAACAGGTGCGTGATCGACACTTATTTAGAAAAGTTGATTTTCGTTTTAGTAAACGAAATGTCTTCTCGAATTCATACGAACGTAGAGCAATACGTACTATAGCGCGAATATCTATAAAAAAAACGTCAAGGCTTATACGCCTAATCTACTAAGTCCTGAAAACTGTCTCCGTAATAAAAACGAAAATAGGCGCTTGAAGATCATTAACTGGTGGAGGAAGTTTTAAATTGGATTTGATTCTCTCTCCTGAATTTACATCGGAATAAATAAGTCGCGTTTCAATTAAACATGTCGTTTATTTTTTAGCAGGTCATCACTTTAAGTGGAGCTAACTTACTTAGGACTTCCCTTAAATATTATCCTTATGGGGCCGTTCGATGTAAACACAGTTTTAGCCAAACTTTTTAGCCCAATCTTTTAGCAAAGTTGAGCTATTTATTTGATTTGGCTCTTAATTAAATGGGCTGTAGTTAGACCTCGCGACCCCTGCATGGCGATTAGGGTTGGAGCAAAAAGCGGATCTCTTTGTAAAGGCTTCTTATGAGTGTTTTAGAGCTAATAAACATGATGAGTTGTTTTACATAATCCACATTTCATTTAAAGATTTTCTTTGATTTCAGAACATCCACCTCGCCTTTTAAATTCCTTAGAGGTAAGATATTGAGCGAAACTGTGCAGGAAATTTGCATATAAAGAATATGTATATAAAACTATTAGAATATAAATATAAACAAATTGAAGAAAGTACGACGATTAGTTTTATTAAATGACCATCATTACATAGTCATGTTTAACTAGACCTTGTTTAGGGATTAATCTCAGGGATTTATTTGGAGCACACACATTTAACATGATCCGATCGAAAGACATAAACTGTGATAAGACTCCGACAGCTAAACTGTAGTAGGCCTCATGCCGTTCATAAGAGCAGGTCAATTCTCAAAGAAATTGCGACCATGCCTGTAATATGGTATTTCTCAGCTAATTTAAGACTGTAAGAAGACAATATTGACAATAAAAATATCGTTACTGACATCTAGTTAATGATATACAAAAGAAGGGTGAAAATAAAATAAATAAAATATAAATAATTACATTAATCGACACATCGAGGCCTTCCATACGACGTGAGCCTGTTCCTCCATACAACCAGGAAGTGCTCATTGAATTGTCTTAATTCCAAGTTCTGAAAAGAACTTAATATTCTGGCTTTCACTGAGATCGCGTGAGAACGCCCTTACAACCTTAAAAAAAATTATAACGCCTTGACAAATGCTTTATTTCTTTTTGAGAGGACAAAATATTTTTGTCGAAACATCAAGAAAATAAAAAAAATTCTGCCCGAAGTGTCTCTTATTTTAAGAACTATGAATTCCGGCCAGGCAACCTCTATATTCAAGATTTCGCTGAGGCCTTCATCTCAAGATCTTATTCAGTCAGTCCTTGTCCAGACATCGTGAAAGATGTAAATCCGCTGAAGGATGGAAAGGTATTCGTGCTAAGAGGCCGAGAACAGCTTCAGTATCTGTGGCCAAGTCTCCTGAACCACAGACGTTGCAACAAGGAAGGACTCAGCTCTTTAGAAGAGGTCTGAACAGAGAAGTGATTGAGCATTATTCGCTATGTGGGTGAGGAAATATTTTCTGTAAAATTTTATTTCATTTTAAAAGTCCATTTCGTTTTGATAAATTATTTTATTTTCCATACACTCGTGCGACAGACTAATGTTCTAGCGGGGATGTCTAAGTAATTGCATCCATTTGATACCATACTTTCCCTGTAATAACCTTTAATTAAATATTTTCATTTATATATATATGAAAATTCGAAACTATTATAGACACGTATGATTCTTTTGAAAATAAAACAATTTCTACTGTCCTTACTGGAATGGAAAAAATAATGGGAGGGCCATTTTCCATTGCAGTAAGGACAGTAGAAATTGTTTTATTTTCAAAAGAATCATACGTGTCTATAATAGTTTCGAATTTTCATAACAGATAGCGCTCTGCCTTCTGTAAAGCACATGTGCTCCTGGTTAGGATATGCCATTTTTATTTTTGATTTCAACACCTGATCTTTTTATCTTTTATTTTTTCTTTCGTTTTTTCATATATATATATATATATATATATACTAGGCGAATGACCCGGCTTCGCCCGAGAAATCCCTTGGGTGCAATTTCCTTCATACTAAAATTATATCAATAATAAATATTAGAAGTGCCATAGAATAGCAATACAGAAGTAACACATAAACTACAGGAAAAAAGTGTGTGTGATGGCAAAAATTGTATTATATTAGTGTTTAGGTATTTGATTTAATTAATATAGTTGATATAATAATATATATTTATATTATATATAATATAAATAAGTTTTAAAAATTGTTTTAAAAAATGCATCGGCCGGGAATCGAACCCGGGCCGCCCGCGTGGCAGGCGAGCATTCTACCACTGAACCACCGATGCTTAAAAAAAATGGACATATTTAGGTATTCATTCCATTCCGGATTAGTCCGCGTAAAAAAAGTTCTTCAAATGAAAAAAGAAATAGCCAAAAATACTAATCAAAATGCAGCCGAAAATTTTCCTTAGGTTTATAAAAAGCGACATGCAAAATTTGGTACCGATTGGTTCAGTAGTTTTTGAGTTTATCGCGAAACAGACAGACAGAAATTGACTTTTATATATAGAGATATATATATTAAGAAAAAGGCATCTCCTTATCGCGCAACTATTCTCGTTGATTTTTAATTATTCCAGAATTGGCCAAATACCCATTCTTGATTAATCAAGAAAAGCTAACCACGGACGCGTTTCGGGCTGTTGGCCCTCATCAGCGTGGTGCAAGCTGTACCTCAACGACCAAAAGAATTGGTCATTAAGACATCCTGAAAAATCATGAAACGGGTTTTTGGTCCCAATGGCTTCTTGAGAAATCAAGAAATGGGTATTTAAAGCCAAATTTGCGTAAAGACGCTTAACACATGAAAAAACAATAGAAAAAAAAAAGATAAGTGGGTCAGGTGTTGATATTAAAAATAAAGAAGGCATCTCCTGACCAAAAGCACATGTGCTTTTTAGATGGCAGAGCGCCATCTAGTGGAGCAAAAATAAACTAAACGTTTATTTAACTTGCTCCGTGATATTTGGCCAACCAATAAAAACTCATGTGCTCGTGGATATACCTTTTTTGATATATATAATAGAAATATTGAGTCATATTAAATAAATAGTCCCAAACTTCTAATTTAGTTAAAAACTTTTTCTACACCTTTTTTTCGTGTAATAATTAGCAAATCTCATCAGACTACCTACGTCATAGTGCTGAGAAGTCCCCAAATACCGTCTCCTTAAGCCTATTTTATCAATTACCACGGTCAATATTGAAGAAGTATGATGATTATGGACATTATTGAATGATTCAAATGTCAATCCATTTTGTTACTTCATCTGCGACTTTAAATGTTGAATTTTGGTCTTAGTAATAGACCTTTATTTTTTAAAGCCAGAATTTTCATTTACAAACGTCTTCAAGAATGACACCAGGCGAAACTTCGGAAATAAAGAAATATTGAAGTGGATATTTAATATATTTTATTCGTACTTCTACAATATATTTATCTTATAAACCAAGTTATAAAAAATGTTTCAATGAAGTGAGAAACAATAAATAAACAGTCATTTTATACGTAAATGTATTGAGAGGTGTAATAAGCGCTATTCAGGCGGGTCGTCTTCAGTTGCAAGTAAGGATGCTGCTCACTTTCATAAATGCAATTCTTATCGCTGCTTTTACCTGCACAGGGCACGAAGACTCTGATTACTGAATACGCTACAACACCAGTTTTGTAAAATTCTGGGAAACCCATCTGTATACCGTGGTTTCGGGGAATGCCACTCATCATTAACCTGGCGGCTACGACTTGGTAACGTCCTCTAAGGAATAAGAGAGTTTTGAAATCAGCCGAATACTCAAATAGTGTTTTTTATTGTTGAAGTTGGAAGTATATCGTTTTTTCGGTGAAATCTCGCTACAATGTTGCAAGAGCGTGGTGTCTATGTGCGAACAGGAGCAGGCACTGTCTTCTACAATTAACCACAACCGGAGACATATGATACTAAAACCTTCAAAAGAAACAAATTAGTATTTTGAATCTCCTAGTACAAACACCCTTCTTCTGGCAAACTGCCAACTTGAGACCATTCTCTCTCAAACTTCTTGCAACATTTAATATAAAAAGATCGCACGAAGTTCTTTTTTCACTATGGCTTTTTTGTCCGGGCGGGGCGCGGGGTTTCGGTCACCGTGTTTTATTTCGGTGCAGTAAACATCCCCGCTATTTTTATAGCGCCGGATGACAACGCACGCTGCGGAAGCCAATATGTATCTATATTGATATTATAGACGTTTAATTTATCGTTGTGTTTCTGATTGTTAGAGAATTTCTGGATGGAAAGGTAATTGAGTAAAATAATATGTGGGAATGGAAGAGCTGAAAATATGTAAGATCGGAGAGCAATGACATATCCTGACAGCTGAACTATAGGATGGCAAAATGTGCGGATTCCATCGAAAGAGGAATGTCGCTGGAATGGAGCGGCATGAGAGACTGTAGAGTCACCATGAGGACAATGGCCTCTGACCTTGGCCTAATCATTATGGCTGTTGGTATATGTGCTGTTATCTATTACATTTCTCTTCGACTTATAGGTTGGTGGCCAGTATTATTGCCTTTCAAAGTGTCCTTTCTATGGGCTATATGCGCAGCACTATCCTATGTGTATTGAAAATACCATAATCAAGGCCTGAGGAATAAGTAAAACATGTCTTCTAACGATGTTCTGTTGTACTGACTAACTTATTAGGCACTTTCATGGAACTTCATTGGCTTGCTCCAGGCCGAATGGCATAAGTTGGGTCCATCTGCTTTCAATTGGACGTTTTCTGTCTTTATCTATCGTGTATGGTCGGTAGAAACTGACTTGGGCAACCCGTGGTCGTTCTTCACATTCCGCACGTTCCCGTGCTGTATTCCCGAATAACACCGACATGAGTCAACTCGTTTGCGGAGACTATCAATGATTTCACGTATAGTTTTATCGTCATTTTGACGGAAGGGCGATCTTTAAGTTAACAGATCAATTTCCTCCCGGGAAATTTTCCATCCGAAATTTAAAATATCTATTGCCCTGGAAACACACAAAAATGACAAAAATGTTATAAACAAAAATTAATACTTGAAACTTTAAAAGTCACATGCAAAGAATTATATTTTACAAACAGTTTACACGAAGTAGGGGGATGATATTTTAGTTCTTGTCTTTTGTTTTGGTGTTCGATTTTTATTTTACTTTTTTTTTTAATAATAAATCGGCACGCAAAAAGGCGCTTAAATTATCGGCGACAAGGTTAACAATAAACAGTTGTTGATAATGGCTCAGTTTCTAGAAAATATTATCTACTCGAGAAGAATCTTGAAGGTGATTTCCAGTGACATTTCTATTTGAACGAGTCGTCAATGGCACTGGGACTCCATCAGCGACACAACTTCACTGGTGCAGTCACACGGCAAACTGACACCTAGGAGTAGTCTGTTCGTCGAAATAGTGGCTTCAATAAAATTTATTTTTAGGATTTATAAAGGCTTTAAATAAATTCGATATGTACGTTCTATAAACCATACGATAGAAAATTAACAGTTATTTTGTATAAAAATGAAGGTCGCTTCTTCCGTCGTAGGGTCGGTGACAAAGCGACAACACCAACAATGACAAACTAAGAAACGCCCATCTTGAGACCATGGTTTCGGGCTATGACCCTCGTGAGTCCAGGGCCGAATAAATGAATATTCCCAAGCTGACAAAGAGATGTTTAGCTGTCAAAGGGGCTTGGCCAAATCTGTGATAAAAATATTGATGGAAATTTTGCCGGGTGGCTTTGTCACCGACTCGAGGCCGCTAGTAGTAGCAGGGGTAAAACAAACCTTTTACAGTATATTCTTCTGTAAATAGTTTCATATTGGCCGTCTTATTTGGGAAGAAGAGCAACCGCTGTCGAAAGCTTGCCTATATATTTGCTTCAATGAAAATAAATTTATTCTTATTTTTATTCCAAGTTTTATAATACTTTAGCAATAAAAAATATATATATCGATATACATTTGAAAACTAATGTCGTTACATGACATAGTTTTAGATACGCACTCCCCTTACAAGGATCTTAATAAAAAAAATTGTTGAAAGAGAATCTACTTTGCACGTTAATATCTATATATATTTCAACTGTTGGGTTCCTGATATTGAAGGCGACTAAGTGTGATCTCTTAATGCCAAGTGTATAAATCGTCTGTAGAAATAATTTCCCAACAGAGAAACTCCACGTCGAGCTGACTTCTGTTGACAGTAATACACCAAAGGTACTTGACACAACCAGAGAGGATGTGAAATCAATTTATCAGTAAGACGGTCTTGATTATAAACACAAGAGGACGCATTAATTTTGTGAATCAAAAGAATGAAGACAACCATTTCCCTGAACCTAATGAAGGACTTTCACAAGCCATCATTTTACAGAGAAGATCACAAAAATGTACAATACTCAGATATAACGGGTTTGACGGAATTGTCCGACAGAAATGCGATATGTGGTGTGACCCAGAACGAATCCAATAGGTTCGATGATGTTTTTCCAGGGGCGCAGCTGACCCAATTAGCTCGGCAATGTTTTTGACATAATTACCATCCTAATTATGCTACGTCCGTCCTTGTTAGCTGCCTTCCTAGCTGCACTTATTAACTCTCGTGATCCTCACCGCCTCCGTTATTCATCACCGAGCCATTATCCCGGTCCTCCCAGCTGGCGGTAATTCTACCCCGCACAGCCTCGTTAGCGCCCATGATACATCTCGCCACGGATCTTTATCGTCTGATATATTTCAGTAAATGTCACAAGATAATTTTAGCATTACTAATTTCTACTGAAGAGTTTATCATTTCATTTTACCCGTATGTGTGCTGATCTGCTCCATGGACAAGACACCACCATCACCACCTGTATGTGTCGCTGAACTGACCTAGACAGAGGTCGTTAAACGACTACGTATGCCATTAAGTGGAATGTACTTAAAGACGATAAATTTGAGTTTACACGATAATTTCCTTTGCACAGCTGGCAAAGTTGCTGACTCCGAAGCCGACATGTGTGCCGCAGGCCACCTAGGCTGACGTGGCTAGGGAGCGATGCCGTTGTGAAGAGAAATCCCACAAATCCCAAACAATATAGTGTTAGGGTGTCGAATTAATCACAACGATGTCTTTAGCTCTCTGTTTCCAGTTACTCTCTCTGATGAAATATTTTAAAGCTTTTAAAATGTCAGCCTATTTGATATTGGACTCTACCGATACATGGCTAGCTGACCCCTATAAAACAATTTTGTTAGAATATTATATCGTTTGCCATCAGCGGGCGCTCTTGAAGAAAGACTCGATGATGCCTGTGATGAAAATATTTGGAATGGTTCAAAGTTTAGATTTGACGAGCTGGAGTCTCTTCCATTCACACATCGGTATGTAGATAGAGCTGCCCCAGGTATATTGTAGGCGAACACTAGCTCGATCTCAGTCGATGTTTTATTTTTTATGTTTTTCCCCTTTCCATACAGTCCTATTTATTATTAGATAGACTTCCGAACCTCCAGAGATTTCTGTCATTGGTCATTCCAGACCCTCACTTGACAAATGTCATATACCTGGACCCATCCGTTGAATAATATATAATATACCCACGTCCTATTCGCGGGTATTTGGTAAGTATATAATTAATAGAATAGATGTCGTGTATGAATATTGGCGGATCTTGTTAAATATATGAATAGGTCATAGGTCGAAGTTGCGTGGGCACATATGTATTGAATATATAATATATTCTATTCTAATGGTCTCGCTTATGGCCGATCGGTAGAAATTGAGCTGGACAGTCCATGAGATCCCGGACACTCAGTAAAAAGAACACACGACTTTCTGCAAGAGAATTTCTATGTAATTAGATAAGGATATCTGAAATATATTGGGGCGTCTTATAACTCCCCCCAGCCCATTGTTAAATATTTATCGAATCGCCGCTAATATAATAACTGTATGTGATGATGATGAAATAAATGGAGATTGCATTATATATCACTCAGAGCCATTATATTATGTGGACTATAGCTATGCTATTTGAAGTGGACGAATATATATATATTGAAATATCAGCAAACAATTGAGGAATTTACACCTAAAAAAGAATAAATTTATAAATATTATTATATATATTGATAGATTATATATATATTTTTTTCTGAAAATAGAGCAATTCATACTTAATTCATTAGAGAGTAGAAGGCATATATTGGATATTGGCAAATAAATCTTTTATTCAATCCAATATATGCCTTTTTACTATAATATATATATAGTATATATATATATATATATATATACGTATATGAATAATATTATATATTGCGAGAGAGAGAGAGAAAGAAAATAGAGAAAAAGATGAAATATAATTTCAAGGTAATGATCATTTCTATCGAAAGAGTTTGATTTGTTATGTAACGGGATGAATATGAACAAAATTGAAACAGTCTTTCATAAAAACATCTCTTTCTCTCTTCTTCAAGCACAAAATTGAAAATATTCTATATATAAACTGCTGGGAATAGATATTTCCTTTCAATGATATATACCTGTCTATAATATACCACGCTTTATGTATTTTAAAATGTCAAAAAAGTATATTGGTTCAATACACACAGAATTGAAGAATTCCATGGAAAAAACTAAGAGCAAACTGGAAGCCGTGCGTAGGCGTTCAGTTAGAATTTGGCGAGGTAGTTTTATCAGCGTGCAAACATGGCGACACACCTTCTTTAATTAAGTTCTTTGACAGCAGATGATCCCCGTGAAACACTGTTCGACGGGGCAGAGAAAAAACCTCCAGGGAATCTAAACAAGATGCAAATAATACCTTAATGAGTTCTTGCCTATCTGAAATTCTTCCCTTGAGCTATTAGCTTTGACCTTTTACAACTGCCATCATCGCTCTTTCTTTCCCACAACACATTTCGGAGATGGTCTTCTGAAAGATTTTAATGAATTAATTTCCTGAGATTATCTGCGCTGTATTAAAGAATTTGAGGCTTTTTCTGCTCTACCCGTATTTGCATTTATATTATATATAGCCTTAAAATAACACTCATACATACTCCTGCGTCCATTTTAATTATAAATGTGAGTTTTTAGTTAGTGATTAAATATTTATTGAAAATATAATTATATACTCAGAAAAATCTCTCGGATATCTCATTTATCTGAAAGTTTAATAAGATATTTGAAAAAAGTAAATATCTTTTCTCCCAAAAAACAAGGCTCTGATAGATAGAGATTTTATCTATAAATAAATTTCGATAATAACCTGCTTCAATATTAATGAAGAAAGAAATTAATTGAAACACGGAAGTTTAACAATGTATCTGCATCTAATCTCAGAAACTAATTAACTCGCATAGAATTGCTGCATAGCGGTAGAACAGATGCGGCACTGCGAGGGACAGGAATGGAGGAATATGCTCTAGTCAAGAATAGAAGAACTAACTATATACTAGCAATGGTGAGCCGAGCTCCAGTAGACATCGGTCAAATTGCCCGAGAGGTAATAGAGGAGATAAGAAATCAATGGCAAAAAATTGAGACAAACGATGTAAGAGACAACAATAGAGATACATGTGCTGAGAGTAAAATAGGACGTGGGAGAAAAAGTCGACAGTAAGATACATGTGCTGAGAGTGAAATATGACATGACGGACAAGCGATGAAGGAAACGACAATAGAGATACATGTGCTGAGAGTGAAATATGACATGACGGACAAGCGATGAAGTAAAACGACAATAGAGATACATGTGCTGAGAGTGAAATATGACATGACGGACAAGCGATGAAGGAAACGACAATAGAGATACATGTGTTGAGAGTGAAATATGACATGACGGACAAGCGATGAAGGAAACGACAATAGAGATACATGTGCTGAGAGTGAAATATGACATGACGGACTAGCGATGAAGGAAACGACAATAGAGATACATGTGTTGAGAGTGAAATATGACATGACGGACTAGCTATTAAGGAAACGACAATAGAGATACATGTGCTGAGAGTGAAATATGACATGACGGACTAGCTATTAAGGAAACGACAATAGAGATACATGTGCTGAGAGTGAAATATGACATGACGGACTAGCGATGAAGGAAACGACAATAGAGATACATGTGCTGAGAGTAAAATAGGACGTGGGAGAAAAAGTCGACAGTAAGATACATGTGCTGAGAGTGAAATATGACATGACGGACAAGCGATGAAGTAAAACGACAATAGAGATACATGTGCTGAGAGTGAAATATGACATGACGGACAAGCGATGAAGTAAAACGACAATAGAGATACATGTGCTGAGAGTGAAATATGACATGACGGACAAGCGATGAAGTAAAACGACAATAGAGATACATGTGCTGAGAGTGAAATATGACATGACGGACTAGCGATGAAGGAAACGACAATAGAGATACATGTGTTGAGAGTGAAATATGACATGACGGACAAGCGATGAAGGAAACGACAATAGAGATACATGTGCTGAGAGTGAAATATGACATGACGGACTAGCGATGAAGGAAACGACAATAGAGATACATGTGTTGAGAGTGAAATATGACATGACGGACTAGCTATTAAGGAAACGACAATAGAGATACATGTGCTGAGAGTGAAATATGACATGACGGACTAGCTATTAAGGAAACGACAATAGAGATACATGTGCTGAGAGTGAAATATGACATGACGGACAAGCGTTGAAGGAAACGACAATAGAGATACATGGGTTGAGAGTGAAATATGACATGACGGACTAGCGATGAAGGAAACGACAATAGAGATACATGTGCTGAGAGTGAAATATGACATGACGGACAAGCGATGAAGTAAAACGACAATAGAGATACATGTGTTGAGAGTGAAATATGACATGACGGACTAGCGATGAAGGAAACGACAATAGAGATACATGTGCTGAGAGTGAAATATGACATGACGGACAAGCGATGAAGTAAAACGACAATAGAGATACATGTGTTGAGAGTGAAATATGACATGACGGACTAGCGATGAAGTAAAACGACAATAGAGATACATGTGCTGAGAGTGAAATATGACATGACGGACAAGCGATGAAGTAAAACGACAATAGAGATACATGTGCTGAGAGTGAAATATGACATGACGGACAAGCGATGAAGTAAAACGACAATAGAGATACATGTGCTGAGAGTGAAATATGACATGACGGACAAGCGATGAAGGAAACGACAATAGAGATACATGTGCTGAGAGTGAAATATGACATGACGGACAAGCGATGAAGGAAACGACAATAGAGATACATGTGTTGAGAGTGAAATATGACATGACGGACAAGCGATGAAGGAAACGACAATAGAGATACATGTGCTGAGAGTGAAATATGACATGACGGACTAGCGATGAAGGAAACGACAATAGAGATACATGTGCTGAGAGTGAAATATGACATGACGGACAAGCGATGAAGTAAAACGACAATAGAGATACATGTGCTGAGAGTGAAATATGACATGACGGACAAGCGATGAAGTAAAACGACAATAGAGATACATGTGCTGAGAGTGAAATATGACATGACGGACTAGCGATGAAGTAAAACGACAATAGAGATACATGTGTTGAGAGTGAAATATGACATGACGGACAAGCGATGAAGGAAACGACAATAGAGATACATGTGCTGAGAGTGAAATATGACATGACGGACAAGCGATGAAGTAAAACGACAATAGAGATACATGTGTTGAGAGTGAAATATGACATGACGGACAAGCGATGAAGTAAAACGACAATAGAGATACATGTGTTGAGAGTGAAATATGACATGACGGACAAGCGATGAAGGAAACGACAATAGAGATACATGTGCTGAGAGTGAAATATGACATGACGGACAAGCGATGAAGGAAACGACAATAGAGATACATGTGCTGAGAGTGAAATATGACATGACGGACAAGCGATGAAGTAAAACAACAATAGAGATACATGTGCTGAGAGTGAAATATGACATGACGGACAAGCGATGAAGTAAAACGACAATAGAGATACATGTGCTGAGAGTGAAATATGACATGACGGACAAGCGATGAAGGAAACGACAATAGAGATACATGTGCTGAGAGTGAAATATGACATGACGGACAAGCGATGAAGTAAAACGACAATAGAGATATATTTCCTGAGAGTGAAATATGACATGACGGACAAGCGATGAAGGAAACGACAATAGAGATACATGTGCTGACAGTGAAATATGACATGACGGACAAGCGATGAAGGAAACGACAATAGAGATACATGGGTTGAGAGTAAAATAGGACTTGGAAGACAAGCGTTGTAAGAGACGACAATAGAGATATATGTGCTGAAAGTTGAATGAAACGTGGGAGTCAAGCGAGATATGAAAGTCGAAAATAGTGTTACATGTGCTGAAAGTGGAATAGCACGTGGGAGACTAGCGATGTGAAAGTCGGCAGTAGAGACACATGTGCTGAAAGTGAAATAGAAGGTTGGAGAAAAGCTATGTGAAAGAGTCGAAAGTAGAGCTACATGCAGTGAAACTGAAAGAGGACAAGAAAAAAAAACAAAGCCTTAAAAGGTAATGGGGGAGTTAGATGAATGTAGTGAAATATGACTATAGAGACCATTGATGTTCAGACAACGGCAGAATAATATTCCGTTATTATTTATGCTTATGAGGTGATACAGCAACGTCTTTACAATAAGAGAGGAGACAAAATGAATCAAATCTAGAAAAAAGAAGTGAGGACTTCTCGGTCATTAAAGTCTGAGAGGCAAGGCCTTCAGCCAGTTCAGGGCTTCCGGGGTGACAGAGTGGAGATTGGAGATTCCTCCATTGAATTTGTACAGCGGGCAGTCATCTAGTATATGGGACATTGATTGTGGGACGTTGCAGGCACAATTTGGATCTTTGGTGTAGCCCCATAACTTCATCAGCTCTGCACACCTTCCCTGTCCTGTCCTAAAGCGGTTTAGAAGCACCCATTCTCGTCGAGGGAGGGATAAACCTGGGATCTTGACACTTGGGCTTGTGATGAGGTTCTTGTTTGGGATATCGGAGCTGATCCAGGAATTTGTCCATGCTTCTGAGATATTAAAATTTTGGGAGAGAAGTTGGTTTCCTCTGGACCATATCAACACCACAGAGGTCCGTACGTCTCTTGACCTCACGGACAATACAGCAGCTACATTATGCACCCAATATTCCGTTGGTAAAGACGTGGCCAGTAGAGATGGTGATACTAAAGGTGACGTTGAAACCAATAGCTAATACAAACCGGCGATATTTTGCTAATCATTCGATATTTTAGAGCACTATGGTAAAATCCATGTTTTCCCATGTCTGGCCTGACTTCAAACTTACTATTTACAATTTTTGGTGTGATCACTATACCTCCCTGATTGAGTAGCCATTATTTATTAGTAGTAGGTTGGTCTTCATCGTCACTTGCGTTGTTACAGGAGATGCTAGAATTAATCAACAGTGGTACTGACAATGAGGCAGCCGATTAACAGTGAATACAGGAATGATAGAATGAGGCAGCTGATTAACAGTGAATATAGGAATGATAGAATTAATCAACAGTGATACTGGCAATTAGGCCACCGATTAACAGTGAATATAGGAATGATAGAATTAATCAACAGTGATACTGGAAATTAGGCCACCGATTAACAGTGAATATAAAAATGATAGAATTAATCAACAGTGATACTGGCAATTAGGCCACCGATTAACAGTGAATATAGGTATGATAGAATTAATC
Source organism: Cordylochernes scorpioides (assembly GCA_030710605.1). Classification (NCBI taxonomy): domain Eukaryota; kingdom Metazoa; phylum Arthropoda; class Arachnida; order Pseudoscorpiones; family Chernetidae; genus Cordylochernes; species Cordylochernes scorpioides. The sequence goes on from CP092886.1 coordinate 1,763,925, forward strand.
AACAGTGATACTGACAATGAGGCCACCGATTAACAGTGAATATAGGTATGATAGAATTAATCAACAGTGATACTGACAATGAGGCCACCGATTAACAGTGAATACAGGAATGATAGAATTAATCAACAGTGATACTAACAATGATTCAACCGATTAACATTGAATACAGGAATGGTAGAAATAATCAACAATGATATTGGCATTGAGGCAACCGATTAACAGTGAATACAGGAATGATAGAAATAATCAACAATGATACTGGCAATTAGGCCACCGATTAACAGTGAATATAGGAATGATAGAATTAATCAACAGTGATACTGGCAATTAGGCCACCAATTAACAGGGAATATATGAATGATAGAATTAATCAACAGTGATACTGGCAATTAGGCCACCGATTAACAGTGAATATAGGAATGATAGAATTAATCAAGAGTGGTACTAACAATGAGGCCACCGATTAACAGTGAATATAGGAATGATAGAATTAAACAACAGTGATACTGGCAATTAGGCCACCGATTAACAGTGAATATCAGAATGATATAATTAATCAACAGTGATACTGGCAATTAGGCCACCGATTAACAGTGAATATAGGAATGATAGAATTAATCAACAATGGTACTAACAATGGGGCAACCGATTAACAGTGAATACAGGAATGATAGAATTAATCAACAGTGAGATACTGACAATGAGGCCACCGATTAACAGTGAATATCGGAATGATAGAATTAATCAACAGTGATACTGACAATGAGGCCACCGATTAACAGTGAATACAGAATTAATAGAATTAATCAACAGTGATACTAACAATGATTCAACCGATTAACAGTGAATACAGGAATGATAGAAATAATCAACAGTGATATTGGCATTGAGGCAACCGATTAACAGTGAATACAGGAATGATAGAAATAATCAACAATGATACTGGCAATTAGGCCACCAATTAACAGTGAATATAGGAATGATAGAATTAATTAACAGTGTGATACTGGCAATTAGGCCACCGATTAACAGTGAATATAGGAATGATAGAATTAATCAAGAGTGGTACTAACAATGAGGCCACCGATTAACAGTGAATATAGGAATGATAGAATTAAACAACAGTGATACTGGCAATTAGGCCACCGATTAACAGTGAATATAGGAATGATAGAATTAATCAACAATGGTACTAACAATGGGGCAACCGATTAACAGTGAATACAGGAATGATAGAATTAATCAACAGTGATACTGACAATGAGGCCACCGATTAACAGTGAATATCGGAATGATAGAATTAATCAACAGTGATACTGGCAATTAGGACACCGATTAACAGTGAATATAGGAATGATAGAATTAGTAACATTAATACTGACAATGAGGCAACCGATTAACAGTGAATATCGGAATGATAGAATTAATCAACAGTGATACTGGCAATTAGGCCACCGATTAACAGTGAGCATCGGAATGATAGAATTAATTAACAGTGGTACTAACAAAGAGGCCACCGATTACAGTGAATATAGGAATGATAGAATTAATCAACAGTGATACTGGCAATGAGGCCACCGATTGACAGTGAATATAGGAGAGAGAGAGAGAGAATGATGGAATTAGTTAACAATGATACTGACAATGAGGCAGCCGATTAACAGTGAATACAGGAATGATAGAATTAATCAACAGTGATACTGACAATGAGGCCACCGATTAACAGTGAATACAGAATTGATAGAATTAATCAACAGTGATACTAACAATGATTCAACCGATTAACAGTGAATACAGGAATGATAGAACTAATCAACAGTGATACTGACAATGAGATGGCCATCAACAATGGACAAAGAGATGAGGCAACAAGCAACGGTGAATGCAAACGATGAAGAGACCGTGCAATAGTAGATGCAGAGGATTGTGTCTTCTAACTAGAGTCGAACGTGTTTACAGACTGCTATAACAAGAGTGAATCCATAAATGAATTTATTCATTAATTTTCCGACCCGTCCTTGTATATAAAACTCGACAATGTATTGATATGAAAAGTCTGTAAATTTTGTATAAAGACTAGAGTATTGAGTAATATATGAAATAATTATTAAAAGCATATTCTCTAGCCCAAATATTTGCAAATACATATAATTATCTAGAAATATAATTTCATTCTTTACTGTGTAAAAAATCAATGTATAAAAAATATGATAAAATTTACTTAAAATCCTAAAAATAATTACCTCTACTCTCTAACCACTTGTTCAATCTTTTTTCAAGAAATCAAAGCACCTCTGTAAATCCTCTTCCTCCAGGCTTCTAAAAATATTCTTCGATTTTTTTTTCAGTAATTGAGTTAAATTGACGTCTCTCTTTTCAAGATTTTTTTAAAATTTGAGACTAAAGAGAGAAAGTCGCTGGGATCAGGAAAATAGGTTGAATGGAGTAGGTGATCCGAGTTTAGAAAAATGAAGTTGCACAATGACGGCCGTATGATGTAAGAGTCAATATTTATGTTGTTTCAGTTGTTTTTGACTAACTCATTCTCTCATACATCGTAATGCAAGGAGATCATATTGTTTACTAATGGCATAACCCTCGAGGACAATTCATAAACATTTTTCCATTCGTTTTACATAAGTGCTTTTCAGGGTTTCTTATCAATAAAGGTCTGCCACTGTGAAGATCATATTTAACGCTCATGCCATCAGCTTTCAATCGTGGAAACCATTCAAATTCCCTTGAGTGTAATAGGGCCTTTTTTAAAATCTGCTTCAAAATATGAAGTTATTCAGTTTTCCCTCGTTTAAAGCAAATCTCACTGCAGATTCCCCGTTTTGTCAATACAGTCCATACTGAAGTTAGAAAATGGTTTTATCTATGAGACTTTTAAATTAGTGAAAAAAACGACTGCATCTGCATGATCAATATTGTTCTACGGTTGATGAATTCTTAAAGTATAAAGTCCTATAAACATATTTTGTGATGGTGATTATTTTCACGTGATCTGGTCTCATTCACGTAAATTATTCATCACACCTTGTAGAAATAGCTGAAATAGTAAAAATAGTTGTTAATTCGCCATTTATAAAGAGAATTGATGAAAAAAAAGGTAAATTATTAAGAACACCTTCCCCGTAGCGAACACTCCCCCAGGCGGAGAAGCTAACGTGGATCGATTCAAGTTCAAGAAAAATGTGTCAAGATAAAAAATGGAGCAATTTCTCTATCAGAGAGGGTCGAGAATCTCACGCTTAATTTCCTCCAAATTTATTTTGTTCCTAATCTCTAAATTAATTAGCAATTTCTGGGATTATCTGAATCTAATTAATATTAATTAACTTATTACGTGTTGTTAATTTTGTAAATTTTATTGGCCTCTTAGGATTTTATACCCGGGAAAAAAAAATATTTTCTTTGGCTCTCACTTTTTACAAGTCCACGCTCTTAAATTCATTTGTATGCAGCTTTTAGATTTGGAGGAAAACATCAAACCGTTTAAAGAGATAATCTTTCAATCAAAGGAAGCTATTTGAAGGAAGCTATTTTGTTAAAAACTTAAGGAAGTTGTATCTTTTAGAATATATATCGGAATTCAGACAAAAACTCTGATATTCATACACAGTGACCTTTATTGGAGACATACGAGATAACCGAGTATGAACAAAATAGACTTTGTCTCCTTCAAGACATCAAAGACTTTCCATTCCTTAAGTTTTGTCCATGAGTCTAGTTACAATGGTGCGTTAATTCCATCTCTAAAATATCGTCTGGTAGCAATAACTCGGCTTTTAAAACATCCTACTTTTTATTTTTGACAGGAATAGAGTTCATAAATAGAATGGTAATTCCAAAGAAAGGCGCTTATGTAAATATATATATAGAAGTGTGTGAAGGAGCCAGAGATTGGGCTCCTCAATGCATATTTAGCACGGGGAGGCCGCCATTTAATCATTCCGTTCAGGCCATGTTTGCCCGCTCTCGCCTCCCTACAAGGAAAGATTCATTAAGAAGAAACACAAATATTTCCAAACTTCTATTTGTTGAATACACTGTGGATGAAATAAAGTTCGATTATTTTCCCAAGTATAGAAAATAATATATATACATTATATATATATGTAAATTGTAGCTCTATTTAAAAATATCGATAAATATGTTATTATAGAAATAAATGTTATTGTTGAGTAGTTTTTTAATTTATTGACGTTCGTTACAAAAATTGGAAGCGACTTCTGTTTAGTAATTATAAAAGGCGTATGATAACACTTGCGCAAAATTAGGTTAATTAAAAAAATTCAAACCAATTTGTCCCAAAACGTTCTGTATCGGTCTTAGTAAAACTATAATATTTCTGCACTTCTTTTGTGTGTGAATACGATGGAGATTAAAAACTACTTCAAAGATAAATAAGCGAAGCTCTAGAATATTCGAATAAAAAACGAGGAAAGGTGTAAGAAGATAGATAACCAAGTCGTGTTTTTTCAAAGTGAAACAATTTTCCGATAACGAGCATGTATCGGCGGTGGCTGGAGGCGAGCGCAGATATCGTGCGGGCCGATTACAACCGCGCGACGGCCGCTTTTTGTGAGGTTAATTTCTGGCCGTGCAACCTCTGCCCCGGGGTCTCGTGCTACTCTTTCAACTTGTCCAATTGGAAATATGGCTTCGAACCTTCGATATATTGATGAGGTGTTCCTCACTAAATTCCTTCTTTCGTTAGGAAACCCAACGATTTTATTGACGATGATAACTACACGTTACTATAGTAGACATTGTAAAATAGCGAGTTTTATTGACAATGATAACTACACATTACTATAGTAGACATTGGGTAACCCAGCTAGTTTTAATGACGATGATGACTACACGTTACTATAGTAGACATTGGGTAACCCAGCTAGTTTTAATGACGATGATAACTACACGTTACTCTAGTAGACATTGGGTAACCCAGCTAGTTTTAATGACGATGATAACTACACATTACTATAGTAGACATTGGGTAACCCAGCTAGTTTTAATGACGATGATGACTACACGTTACTATAGTAGACATTGAGTAACCCAGCTAGTTTTAATGACGATGATGCCTACACGTTACTATAGTAGACATTGGGTAACCCAGATAACCCAGATAGTTATAATGAAGATGATAACTACACGTTAATATAGTAGACATTGGGTAACCCAGCTAGTTTTAATGACGATGATGACTACACGTTACTATAGTAGACATTGGGTAACCCAGCTAGTTTTAATGACGATGATAACTACACATTACTATAGTAGACATTGGGTAACCCAGCTAGTTTTAATGACGATGATGACTACACGTTACTATAGTAGACATTGAGTAACCCAGCTAGTTTTAATGACGATGATGCCTACACGTTACTATAGTAGACATTGGGTAACCCAGATAACCCAGATAGTTATAATGACGATGATAACTAAACGTTAATATAGTAGACATTGGGTAAGTCAGCGAGTTTTATTGACGATAATAACTACACGTTACTATAGTAGACATTGGATAACCCAGCTAGTTTTAATGACGATGACGACTACACGTTACTATAGTAGACATTGGGTAACCCAGCTAGTTATAATGAAGATGATAACTACACGTTAATATAGTAGACATTGGGTAAGTCAGCTAGTTTTAATGACGATGATGCCTACACGTTACTATAGTAGACATTGGGTAACCCAGCTAGTTTTAATGACGATGATGACTACACGTTACTATAGTAGACATTGGGTAACCCAGCTAGTTTTAATGACGATGATGACTACACGTTACTATAGTAGACATTGGGTAACCCAGCTAGTTTTAATGACGATGATGACTACACGTTACTATAGTAGACATTGGGTAACCCAGCTAGTTTTAATGACGATGATAACTACACGTTACTATAGTAGACATTGGGTAACCCAGCTAGTTTTAATGACGATGATAACTACACGTTACTATAGTAGACATTGGGTAACCCAGCTAGTTTTAATGATGATGATGACTACACGTTACTATAGTAGACATTGGGTAACCCAGCGAGTTTTATTGACGATGATAACTACACGTTACTATAGTAGACATTGGGTAACCCAGCTAGTTTTAATGACGTTGTTAACAGCACGTTACTATAATAAACATTGGGTAACCCAGCTAGTTTTAATGTGACGTTGTTAACAGCACGTTACTATAATAGACATTTCATACAAGTGATTTAAATTGAGGCGAATTGATCAGCCAAGGTGAGTGTCTGCACAAGGTCTAAAAAGCGTCATTCCTCGGCAGAAAAAAATCCACAGGAAGGTATGTTGTCCGGAAATCAGGCAATTTGCATATCAATTCTGTGTGTGTGAAATTATTCCCCGAAATTCTGACTCCGGTTTGTCCTTATCCCATCGGTCTTTTATTATGTGCGCTGCCTCTCATCATTTGGTTTCTACCCGGAATTAAATTGGTTATGCTGTGTCCACTGAATGATAGGAGGAATTATTTCTACACACAAAAAACAAGCCCTAAAATGGCTGGTTGTTCTAGGCTTTTAAAGTTTGGGGAAGAGGAACGTTCTCCCAAATGTTACCAGTTTATATACATGGAAGTTAGTATCCCACGTTAAATTCCCAAGATACTTGTAGAAAGGTTTCGGCTCGAGGAGAATTATCCGTAGTTGAGGCGCGTTCACTCTGATGTGTTTACTACGTTGAAGAGTCTAATTAACAAGATTTCACATTGTACATCTGCTTTTTTATTGATATTTATACAGGAAATTCTGGAAGGTTCTTTATATAACAAACCACTCATATAAATAACCTCTGCCCTATCTTTATACATAATACAAAGACCGTGCGGCCACGCGTCGCGCGAGCTCCGCATTTTTCGCTTCTGGCGAGCGATGAATCACTCATAAACATGCCGAATTCGGCATCACCGGGGAGCCCAGGACCTGCTGGACAAGAGCCTGGAAGGCCCAGCATCCTACCTCCAACCGGTAGCGAAAATTCGGCCAAAAACGAATTTCATAGAGAAATCTATAGAGAAAAATCTAATTCTCGTGAATATGTAAATCCGCCGGCTGACGGCGGAAATGCAAATCTGGCCGTCGCGCGCGGTGACGTCACGTCCGGCTTGCCGCCGGCTACGTCATCCAATGGCGCTGCCCGTGCCCTGAGAAACTGGGCGGACTGCCCTGAAGATCAAGGCCCTGGAGCGGACGACGACTTTACCGTCGTGAGGACCAAAAAGAGGCGCCGCGAATCTGCGAACTCGCCTACAGCGGCTGCACCATCCTCCAACATCGGAGGTGCAAGAACCAGTCGCCGACCGCAATCTTCGGCAGGATCTGTGCCCCGGGCACAGGAAATAAGAACAACCAGGGCCCACATCACAGAGGCCCGGGCGCGGCAGGCATCCTCATCTGAGGACCACTGTGTGTACCTGGAGCACGGCCCCGAGCTACAGCCCTTCCACTACCTGAGGGCGCTGGACAGGATGCTCGGAGGAACTGCCGGAGTCATCCAAGTCTCCAAGGTGAACGGCCACCAACTCCTGGGACTGGCGAACAGAGGCCTGGCCGAGCGCCTCATAAACGAGGGCCTCGAGGTTGAGGGCACACTCCTCAGGGCCTTTCCTTTCCGCAAAAGAGCGGAAAGGATAACTGTGGGCAACCTCCCCTTCTTCGTGGAGGACTCCGCCATCATCAGCGCCCTAAAACCTTATGGGCGCGTAACATCAATTGCGCCCAAACTGATGAAGGCCGGCCCATACACCTACAACGACGGCCGCCGCGAGGCATTCATTGTCCTCCGCGAGGGAATGACAACTGAGAGGCTCCCCACCCGCCTTGAGATCCCTATTAAAGGCGAGGCCTGGCCCGCTTATTTGTCCTCGGGCATCAAGTGCTCCAGGTGCCACGGCCAAGGACATCGCAGGGCCAACTGCCCCCTGCTTGCAGGGCGAACCAACGCTCCTAGACCGGCCACACCTATCTCTCCCACCAGCGTCCCACCAGTGACCGCGCCTGGGCTGCCTCGGCAGCCATCTGCCCATCCTCCACCTCCGGCGTCCCCCAGTCCAGCCATGGAGACCCCCAGCGCTTCTCCTGCGGCCCGGGCTGTGACCCCATCTGCAGCACCTCGGCCATCTACACCAGTGGCCCCAGCCGTACCTGTGGAGATGGCGCCTCCTGCCCCTCCACCTGTGACCCCTGCTCCGTCCTTGCGGGCTCCTGGGGGTTCCGTGAGCCCCCAATCAACGAAGTCGGGACCCCCCGCTCAGGACATTGAAATGACCGCCATCGAGGAGTCCTCCGCTTCCTCCACATCATCGAGCAGGACATCCATGAGAGATGACCTCGTGGCGTTCATCCAGAGAAGCCCCACCGTGTCCTTTACTGGGACGGACGCTCTTGGTCTCGGGCGGGAGGAGGTCTTGGACCTCCTCTCATCGAGGACCAAGGCCCAAAGAAAACGCGGGCTACTGGCACCTCCGCAGACCGATGCTCTTGCCGGTCTGATTGAACAAATCCTTGGCCTGAAGCCCGCAGGCAATACCAATGTATATAAGATCTTACACCAGGTCAAATCCGAATTGAAAAAAGGACCGGCGGCAGTGCCTCCAACACCCCCACTGCCTGCGCCTCGGCCTGCCGGGCCAACACCACCCGTTCCCCACGGAGTAGAGACTAAACCGGCCATGGCGACACCTCCGCCTCCACTGCCTACCCCGATGGAGGAGGAACATGTAGACCACGAGGACTTGATGGAGGACCTATTTGATGAGTTGAATTCAGACACTGAATTAAAACCTTTACTCGACTCAGGGTTCAGCACGTACGATCTCATCGAGGCAATCCTACACAGAAACGAGAGGGCGCTTCTCATTGCGCAACTCTCGCCTAGCCAGAAGATCATCTTTGCTGGTTTCATTGACATCGTCATCTGGCGCGCCCAGCACTGCGATAACCATATTCGCCAAAGATTGGCCAACTTCAGGAAGGCCCTAAACTCCTGACGGGACCCAGGCGTCCCCTCGGTGTGAGCTCCACCCACTAATGTAAATAGTCACTTTCCTCTTAACTCTTCGGAGTGAAATATTGACCAATAGTCAATAAAGTGGTTTTAATTGTCAATTGTCTATCTTTATACATTCAAAGGATGCACGATGGACCCTCATCTCAAGATAAGAATACAAAACCAAAGACTTCACTATAAAATGATTCATTTTCATATTTGCTGCCATGGGAATGAATTCCGGTTATTGAATTGATTCTGGGTTTTGTGTACATGTGCCTGGGTGATTGCACTTGGACATCTGCCTTAGGATGGATTGCATTCTATAAATATACAGTTTTGTCTTATTAGTCCATAACATATACTGGTCCTGATTACAAAGAAGAGGTTGTTCGTCTCTTGCAAAATTAGTTTGCAGTTCCAAACCGGGAAGTATCAGTCATGATGCGAACCAATTAACGTAATCAATATTTTGGATCAGAGAGTAAGTTAATTGTAACACAATTATCATATATAAGAACGTTTTTTTTCATTTCTGTGTGTAGAGAGTTAAACATTATTTTAACCTAATATATGGTTGACAAATGTTGCCTCTAAGCAAATATTCAAAGTATCAACGCAGAGAAAATATTTAGGTGTTAAATAATTAAATACCTCCACCTGCCAAACGACTTGTGTGCTGGCGTGCTTCAAGTCATTTCATGCCAAATATCTTGAGCCATTATTTCAATTTCCGATCTAATTCCTCATTCCTAATGAATCTCTTAATTTCTTTTGAAGCAAATGTCCTCTGACCTTAAGCGATGTGATGGGAAATTTGAGAACCCCTATTTTCTATATAATTACAAGCATCAATATACACTAATAAACAAAACGTGAGGAAGTTGTATCTTTTGGCATGTACATCGGGATTCAGACAATAACTCTGAAAGATATTAGAGTGACCTTTATCAAAGAGACGAGATAACCAAGTGTGAACAAAATTGCCTCTGTCTCCATTAAAAAAAAAAAAAAAAAAAACAGACGACCCCGGCAATATCAAAGAATATAAAATAAAAGGATTTAAAAGCGCGAATGTTTCTTTATACATAAAACGAACTTCTACTGTCCTTACTGCGATGAAAAAATATATTGGGAGGGCTTGGCTCATCAGTGGTGAACCCTCCCAGCGGTTTCGCCAATTTAATTCACCAGACCGCTTCTCAGAGCTCTAATACTGTATTGGATCATTCTGCCTTTATATGCTACACCGAAGGATGGAATCTTAGAAATGGTTTTCAAGTAAACTATGGACATAAGCTTATAGGACAGTAGAATTACATTCAAATATTTGCTTCGAGCAATGCTCTTCAGCAAACTATAAAGACAAGGCTAGTTAGGAATAAATTAACACAAAGCAATAACGCGCCATCTATACATATAAAATAAAAGGATTTAAACCATTTCTAAGATTCCATCCTTCAGTGTAACATATAAAAGCAGAATGATCCAATACAGTATTAGAGCTCTGAGAAGCGGTCTGGTGAATTAAATTGGCGAAACCGCTGGGAGGGTTCACCACTGATGAGCCAAGCCCTCCCAATATATTTTTCATCGCAGTAAGGACAGTAGAAGTTCGTTTTATGTATAAAAGAAACATTCGCGCTTTTAAATCCTTTTATTTTATATGTATAGATGGCGCGTTATTGCTTTGTGTTAATATCAAAGAATCTTCACTTCATCAAGTTTTGTCCATGAGTGTAATTCAATTTCTTAGGAAGATGGTCAATAGGCGTGAATTCAACATCCCCTTTCTTCTGCGTAGAGAGCAATGGGTTGTTTTTAGGAATATATTAATATTAAAATATTCCATTTGTTCAGCATTTTTATTTATGCGATTGGTGTCATTTCTAAGGCATTGATTGTACTCCCCTACAAGCCATGTGTAAAATATATTGAAGCGATGCAGAAAAGTAGAAGAGAAGAAGTGGGAAAGCCAAGGGAGGCAAGGCACGCCCGCGCGAGCACGCGCGCACGAGCACGCGCGCGCGAGAAAAGAACGGTAAACAGTTTGGAACGGCTTCAGTTGGAAGATGGCGTCGGAACGGGGACTCGCTATCATGGTGTGACGCATTCCATTTCAGGAAGTGGGATCCGGGACTGTGTGGATTAACAAGCGGAGGACGAGGAGAAACCTACCTGGGGCGGCATTGAAGGCAAGTGTTTATCTCCCGTGTATAGTTATTAATATCCCTTTTTAAGTTGTAGTAATAAATATACCGCACTAAGCTGTATCCTAAACGAACTCACATTGTCTTCTCAGTAAACCTTGAACGCAAACATCGACGGCTGAGAAGAGTCGTAACAACTGGTGTCAGAAGTGGGATACAGCTTAGTTAATTTTAATTGAATATTTTATTTTGCGCTAATTCAAAAAGAAAAATGGAAAAACTAACCTACCCCGAAATCGAAAAATTCACAAAATTGCTCCGTCTGATAAGCCAGAAAGTAGATGTGCTCGGAGAAAACTTGGATTCTCGATTGAGCCGACTCGAGCATATTCGGAATGTAGCTGATGTCCCTGGAGCCACCCCCCTGTCTTTTAGAATAGCGGACAATTCTCCTCAGTTAGAAACTACTGAACGCTTTTCAAAAATAAAGCCTCCTACCTACGACGGACAGACTTCGTGGAAGTGCTTTAAGACCCAGTTCGAAGTGGTGGCCTTGGGCAATCGCTGGAACTCCAGTGAGAAGGCAATAAACCTGGCCGCATCGCTCCGAGGTTCAGCCACTGAGGTTCTACAATCCCTGCCACTAGAACAATCATTGGACTATGAACGCCTGATCCATGCCCTGACTCTACGCTTCGGAGATGACATTTTGCAGCCCTACCATGTCGTGAAATTAAAGAATCGCCGCCAGAAGCGCGACGAGACGCTGCAGGAGTTGGCAGCAGATGTCGAAAGGCTAGCGAGGTTAGCCTTCCCTGATTGCCCCCGCCATGTTCAAGATCTGCTGGCACATCAAAATTTCGTGGATGCCATCGAGGACCCTGAGTGTCAACAATCAGTGCGAATGTCTGAAGCCAAGACGTTGCAGGAGGCGTTGATCCACGCACTGAAATTCGAGGCAGCCCGTGATGCGACAAGAGGCTATCAGAAGGTAGTGCGCGTCGTGAAGACCGACGAATCTCAAAAAGACGGCGACATTAAAGAAGCAATTTCTCAGTTACAGAGGACAGTAGAAGAAATGAAAAAAAGTATGTCTTTCTCAGAATCAGCCCCGGGGACCTATCGCCAGCGAACCTACAGACCCAATGCCAAAACTATCTGCTGGAACTGTGGTAAACCCGGACACATTAGGGCTAATTGCAGAGTACGGCAGGCACCTTCGGAGAGGGGCAACACGGGGCCTGGGCTGGCTGTGCGATGTGACGATGCCTCAGAAAAAATTATCAGAGTCTCGAGTCTCCAGGGAGGCTCCAATGAGCTGGCCACAGAAGGACTTGTCAATGGGTTGCCTTGTCGAATGGTGATTGACTCTGGCGCCAACGTCACCTTGCTCCGTGTCGATTTAGCTCAGAGAGGATTCCTGTGTCGAACGAGCTGGTGTTGCAAACAGCCACTGGAGAACAAGCAAAAGTCTATGGTCAAGTAGTGCTGAAATTTCAGATCGGAAACAACTTGTTCAGCCACCTTGGGTACCTCGCTGACATCAAAGACGACTGCCTCATCGGCTTGGACGTGCTTCGCAAATTTGGATTCAGCATTGACTTCCAAGAGAATGTACTCAAGATTGCGGGAGAAGAGATTCCCTTAGTGTGCTCGAGGAGTTCGGCGACCAATAAAGTCCTGAAGGTAATACTCAAATCTGACGTTAAAATTCCTCCGAGGAGTGAATGCATTCTTGAAGGACGTCTGACTGCTTCTCTCGGGGTACCCCAGCTGCTGATTGTGGAAGAGAATGGCCAGGAGTTTGGTCAAAAAGGACTCTTGTTAGCTCGGACTCTGTGTAAATCTGATCAAAGTAACATCCCGATTAGAGTGGTCAATCTCCTCGACTCTGCAAAAACCCTCGGAAAAGGGACTGAAATAGCTATAGCTGAGCCTGTTACAAATGTGGCCCATTGCACCACTGTCGAAAACTTGGATAAAAGCCCTTGTTCCAGTTTGATTCCAGGCCATCTGCAGGAGCTATTAGAAGGAACGCGAGAGGGGCTGAACTGGATACAACAAAAGAAGCTTGAACATCTACTCTGCCAATATGAAGACGTATTCGCTACCAGCCCCAAAGATGTTGGGCGGACGAATGTGACGCAGCATCGGATTGATACAGGAGGAGCTACTCCTGTCAAGCAGCTCCCAAGAAGATTGCCCATGACGAGGAGAGACGAGGTTGCCAAACTGATTGAGGAAATGGCAGAACAAGATGTCATCGAGCCTTCATCTAGTCCTTGGGCATCTCCCGTTGTGCTTGTAAAGAAAAAGGATGGCTCCACACGATTCTGTGTGGATTACCGACGTCTAAATGATCTGACCAAAAAGGATTCCTACCCTCTGCCCCGAATTGATGCTACGCTCGACACCCTTTCCGGATCGCAGTGGTTCAGCACTTTGGATCTCAAAAGCGGCTACTGGCAAGTCAGCATTCACCCAGAAGACAGAGAAAAGACAGCCTTCACGACAGGAAACGGGCTTTGGCAGTTCAAGGTAATGCCCTTTGGGTTATGCAACGCCCCTGCCACCTTCGAGCGTCTGATGGAGACGGTGCTGCAAGGGATTCCTTTGGAGACATGCCTAGTCTATCTTGATGACATTATTGTGATGGGAAAGAGTTTTGAAGAGCATCTAATTAATCTTGAAAGAGTCCTACAAAAGATTCGAGGAGCAAGATTGAAGTTGAATCCGAGAAAGTGCAAACCCTTCAAAGAGAAAGTTCGTTACCTGGGCCATGTGATTTCGCGCCAAGGAATACAGACTGATCCAGACCGAACTGAGACTGTTCGGCAATGGCCTGTACCAAGGGATGTACACCAATTGAGAAGTTTTCTAGGCTTGTGCAGCTATTATAGAAGATTTGTTCCGGGGTTTTCAAACATCGCGAGACCTTTGCACCGACTAACGGAGTCTGGCCGCCCCTTCAGTTGGACTATTGACTGCGAAAGGGCGATGGATAAACTGAAGCAGGCCCTGTCTTCTCCGCCGATGCTAGCCTACCCTGATCCAGGCGAGCCATTTATTTTGGACACAGATGCCAGCAACACTGGGATTGGAGCCGTTCTATCTCAAACCCAAGATGGAGTCGAACGTGTCATCGCTTACTTCAGTAAGACTCTGTCCAAACCTGAGAGAAACTACTGTGTAACCCGCAGAGAGTTGCTGGCAATCGTCAAATCGACTGAGCATTTCTACCATTATTTATACGGGCAGAAGTTTCTTCTTAGAACAGACCATGCAGCTCTACGATGGCTGTTGAACTTCAAGAGCCCAGAGGGACAGCTAGCTAGATGGATTCAGCGACTTCAAGAGTATGACATGGAGATTCAACACCGGAAAGGGAAATCTCACGGGAACGCAGATGCTCTCTCGAGGCGACCATGCCCAGTGAACTGCAAGCATTGTTCCAAGGCAGAGACACAAGCTGAGCTCAACATTCGTCAGCTTTCCCTCGCGGAAGAACTCAAGTTAGACGAATGGAGCCCCGAGGAAATGAGAAAATCTCAGTTTGAAGACGCTGATCTTCGGCCTGTCATGAATTGGCTCAATGCCGGGACCAACAGGCCAGCATGGGAAGATGTTGCATCCTGCATCTCAATCACCAAGAGCTATTGGTCCTTATGGGACTCGCTGGAATTTCGAGGTGGTGTTCTCTACCGGAAATGGGAGAGTGATGATGGTCAACACATTGAATGGAAGATGATCCTTCCCCAATCACGAGTACCTTCCGTCCTCAAAGAGCTGCACAATAGCCCCAGCGGAGGACATTTTGGGATTGCAAAGACATTGGGGAAAGTGAAAGAACGCTTTTACTGGCTGGCTGCCGTGCCAGTGTTGAAAAATGGGTACGACAGTGTACGGAATGTGCTTCCAGAAAAGGACCAAAGACAAGATCGAGAGCCAAACTCAAGACTTACAACGTGGGAGCCCCGTTCGAGAGGATCGCTATCGACATCATGGGACCATTGCCGCGAAGTGACAAGGGGAACCGCTATATCCTAGTTGCAATGGATTATTTCACCAAATGGCCTGAAGCCTTTCCGCTTGCTGATCAAGAAGCTGAAACAGTTGCTGAAACCTTAATCAGCCAGTTCTTCAGTAGGTTCGGTGTTCCCATGCAGATCCACACTGACCAAGGGAGAAATTTCGAGTCGAGACTTTTTGCCCAAATGTGTAAACTTCTCGGAAGCCATAAAACAAGGACTACTCCCTTACACCCCCAGTCCGACGGCATGGTCGAAAGATTTAATAGAACCTTGGCCAGTCAACTTAGTCTCTTCGTCGCCCAGAACCAAAGAGACTGGGACAGTCAACTGCCTATTCTTCTGATGGCCTACCGATCCTCAGTCCATGAAACCACGGGTTACTCGCCGGCCAAGATGCTCTTTGGAAGGGAATTAAAGCTTCCCTGTGATCTGATCTTTGGATGCCCCAATAGTATTGGGGAAGGCTCGAATGAATTTGTTGACCGACTCCATTCAAGACTTGAAAAAGTGCATCGATGGGCCAGAGAGAAATTAGAGATTGCAAGCGAAGCAATGAAAGTGAGGTATGACACCCACGCGTGCGGGAACGACCTTCAAGAGGGAGGACTAGTCTGGTTGTACAACCCGAAAAGGAAGAAAGGTCTCTCGCCTAAGCTACAAAAATCTTGGGAAGGCCCCTTTCGAATTGTGAAGAAGTTAAACGATGTCGTATTTAGGATACAACGCTCATCCCACTCTAAACCAAAGGTTGTTCATTTCAACAGACTAGCCCCGTTCAAAGAGCCATTGATCAGATCAGCGCTGCTGGGGAAGTCAGTCCTTTTCGGGACGAAAAGGATTTAGAAGGGGGCAGTGAAGCGATGCAGAAAAGTAGAAGAGAAGAAGTGGGAAAGCCAAGGGAGGCAAGGCACGCCCGCGCGAGCACGCGCGCACGAGCACGCGCGCGCGAGAAAAGAACGGTAAACAGTTTGGAACGGCTTCAGTTGGAAGATGGCGTCGGAACGGGGACTCGCTATCATGGTGTGACGCATTCCATTTCAGGAAGTGGGATCCGGGACTGTGTGGATTAACAAGCGGAGGACGAGGAGAAACCTACCTGGGGCGGCATTGAAGGCAAGTGTTTATCTCCCGTGTATAGTTATTAATATCCCTTTTTAAGTTGTAGTAATAAATATACCGCACTAAGCTGTATCCTAAACGAACTCACATTGTCTTCTCAGTAAACCTTGAACGCAAACATCGACGGCTGAGAAGAGTCGTAACAATATTTATATTCACAAACTATATAATACAAAAGAGTAAAATATTATAATAATATGAAATTATATAAATATGAAGCAAGGTAACTATTTAGCACACAAATCAGGCATCCCTATAAAACGTGCCCTTTAATTCGTCCACGGTTGTTTTAGAAACCATAATATTTACAATAAATATTTCACATTCCACAGAATTTATTCTCAACGGCCTAAACAAGGATAATGCGCTTTGATGAACGTTGGGGAGCAGTTAGAAGACTGTGCTGGACAATTCATGACGAAGACACCTAATTTCTTTGCCGTTCTAACCATTATGAACTAGCCAGAAATACGATTACATATAAATAATTGCGTCATGCTGAGGATCGCAACTGTTGACTATCAGGCTGGATGACAGTCACAACTTCGTCAATATGTCGGCATGGAGTATTGTGTGCGATATTGTCGATCAATATAGCACTTCTCTCTTTTCTCTCTTCGTCAAAACCGATATCGGCGAAGAGGGAGTTGTATGCATGTGGCTTCTCTGCCAGAACTTCTATCATTTGAGCGTCTTCAAATGCAAGACACACGATAGTCCGTTCACCATAGCGTCATGAAGATGCAAACTAGACCTAAGAACAATGAGAAATAATCTTTCTTTTATTATCCATTATTTTCACTGATTTCTAACGGTACGCTTATTCCGTTTGGAGACAGATATAAGCTTTGGAACATGGTCCCAACATCCTTCTTTTGAGGGTAAAAGTGTGACTGCATGGGAAATATTTCTTTGGATCAGCACAACAACCTCTATGTAAGTTCGCCAGGATATGTAAGGTATTGGTATGAAGTCCTTCAATACACACTATATGAAATTCTATGCTCGACGCTTGTTATTCGCCTGTTTATCAACTTAATGCATCCATAGTGTGTATTAGCCCCTGACCTCAATTCTAATGAACATCCATAGGCAGAGTCATTTACATCCTCGAACCTCTTCAGAACCTCCTTAGCAGAAATATTTTTTTAACAAGGGTGTCTTTATTGAAGACCTTATCGGTTGATAGGTGGGCTGAAAAGACAATGCCATAATAAGATATCGGGGCCAGATTAGGCCGTAATTCATATTAGAACGTTCTGTTCAATTCAGAAAAATCTCGAATTCAATTATCTAAAGAGGATTTTATAGTTTATTTTTCAAATATAGAAAGACTGTTTCGATATATGTGTTTTTCTTTTTATTTGAGAATATTATTAAATCCTCTTAATATTTAATTCGGATTAGACCAAAGGTTTCAGGGGACGTGCTTCTTTAATGTCACAATCTTAGAGGTATTCGAGCATCTCTTTCACGGGTAGAAGCTGGAGTTTACGACGAAGACTATTCACACAGTCAAAACATTGTGAATTTTAATAAACGCAAAACTTAGAAGCGTTATGTGAAAAAATAGCACAAATGTGATATTGTACTGGGATAAGGTGCATAAATTATTAAAAATAAAAAGGCATCACCTTATCGTGCAACTGAGGTTGCTGATGGCTTGCGCCATCTATCGGAATAAACACAAAGAGAATAGTTGATATTTATTCCGCTAGCTGGCGCAAGGAGATGCCTTTTTATTTTTCACAAGAAGCGTTAGTTTTTCTTTTATTACACTAGGACTGGTATAGTTAAAATAAATAAATTTAATTCAATTTTTTTCACACGTTTTACTTTTATATATTAACTCTATCAAATTTTATAAAATAAATATTTATGAAAAGTTAAAATTATATAAAAATATTCACAAATGTATACGAAGTATCACTTCATTTAAACTAATGGGAAATAGCATTGTTCTTTCAATTTAAATTATATATTGATATCATTCTGATATTATAAAATATAAATAATGTATTTTTGAAAATAGAGCAATCGATAAATAAATCTTTAATATATATTGGATTATGGCATATATATTAAATCAAAATATCATTTATTTTACCAATATTTCAGTTGGCTTAACGCCAACCTTTTTCAAGGGATTAACATATTAATGTGTGTCAACAACAAATTCAGCGCCACATAACGCCATTTAACTACTTAAAAAATCTTTAAACTGTTATATATTTTATTTTGCGTATATTTAGTTTGGTAAGATATTTCATTCATTTTGGTAAGGCCTTTTATGAATCTTTCTCAAATTTTTAAAATTGTAAAGTGGAATATGAGTAAGCAAAATATTATTATGAAATACAGTTGAATATTTATTTCAAATTCCTAGTTTTGAAATGCGATAAATGTGTCAATGGGTGTGTGACAGAAGAAGGAAGTGCCGATGTTTAGAAGAGAGAAAATATCTATTTGGACAAAAAAAAAGATAATTGGTCCAAATACCAGAGATATCGCCTTTACCCAACCTGGGCGAATATTAGGCCTAGGTTCGTCAGAAATTCCAATTCATTATGGTTTTATTTTTCTCCCCAAATATACCCTTAATAGAACACTAGAGTCTCCGTTCGACGGTGTCTAGAACGACAGCCAGTCTCCAACCGTATTGGAATAAATGATAAATCATATTTTAAATATTTAACCAACTACTCCGCATATTTTTTCTAATTTATTATCATTTTAAAGAGCTTTCGATTTATAGAACTCTTCCACAAGCGTTTCTTTTGAGTCTAAACATTTCAAAATAAATATTTGTAAACAACCTTTACGTGCGACTGGAATCGAGCCTATCAGACTTGCTTTGAATTATGAAAATTTTGAAAATTTATTCTGTTATGGAATATTGTAGAGAATGTGAATGGATCTTTTATGTTACGTCGACACCTATCTTGAATTCTCGAAATTACCCGCCAGGACGGACTAATGACCTATATATAATCCAAGAAAATCTCTTCCTTGTCTGGAGGAGGATCCTGTTGGGAGCTTCCTTCGCTGAATAAAGGTGTATATATGTGTGTGTGTTATATAAAAATTATTTGATTCAAATTATATGTATATAATAGTGACCATCGTGGCGAGTCAGTCCCTGTTGCAACACAATTCGCCAGGGTTTGAAGAAATGTCTGCGAAAAGAGCAGTATGCAAGTGGTAAACGAGGTGTGTTCAAAAAGTATCGCGACTCTTGTGTTTTTTCAAATATTATTTACTAGACGAATGACCCGGGCAACGCCCGGGTTTATCCGATTAAATGTTTTATTCAAACACTATGCGTTATAATTATAAATTTGGCGCCGTGGATGTCACTCTTGTGAAACGTCCCGTCCAAACTTTACATGTACATTAGGTCAGCTGATATTACCTCCCATCTTCACCGCTAGAGGCGCTTCTCGCGAGCAAAAGGGCAAACTCGAGGAATATTCGGTAAAGAGACCTGAAAATTTCACTATAAGTTTTTCCAGATTCTACTCTATATACTGTTAAAATTTCAGTCAGATTAGTTACGATATAAATCTTCAAATCGAGCGAGCGTCTATAAATATTTCGATTTAGATCAACTATTCTAAATATTAAGCGAACTATTATTAAGAAAATTTTTTAGAAGATTTCAATTTTAAACGTATTTATAACCTTGATAGAGGGCGCTGTTCGTGATCTAAGTAGAATAATTTGAATATACAGTTTTAAAATTTAATTTATATATAATTTAAAATAGCCTATCGTTTTCCTCGTATTTTTTTAACCTATGTATGGAAATTTAGGTACTGTAAAAAAAACGTTGTTTCAATAATATATAAAAAAAACACCCAGGCTAAGTTTCGAACCAAGGTTGTGGAAATACGAAGTCGTACACCTAACCATTAAGCTACGCTTGGCATCAAAAATATTCGCATGTAAAGCTATTTCAGGCCTTACATATTCCTAACGACCTTTTTGAAATAGGTTTTTGAAACATGGAAATTATAATACTTCAAATAAATAGAAATAGAGTGAACACAAATAAAACATACCAAATATTTCGAATTAGAGCAGGTATTTTAAAAGGCGAATTAGATAAGTTATATCTAAAAATGAAATTATATAAATAAATAAAACATACCAAATATTGCAAGAGAAGTTATTTTAAAAGGGCGAATTAGATCAGTTTATAGCTAAAAATGAAAATATATACGTAAATAAAACCTACCAAATATTTCAAATTAGAGCAGCTATTATATAAATATTTATATTATACTTTATGAACGAAAAAATATGTCCAGGGTAGCCTAGTGGTCATGGCATCTTCCCGGTAAGCGGAAGGTCGTGGGTTCGATTCCCATCCCTTGAAATTTTTTTATTTTATCCATTCTGACCAAAATCTATCCGTGAACTTCACACAGACAGAATAAGGCAATTATATAAGTACTAGACGAATGGCCCGGGCAACGCCCGGGTTTTACCCGAGTGCGTATATATTTTAAAAACGTTTTAATTCAAATACTATTCGTTACAATTATAAATTGGCGCCATGGATGTCACTCTTGTGAAACGTCCCGTTCCAAACTGTGTGTTTTTAAAATGTTTTAATTAAAATACTATTCGTTACAATTATAAATTGGCGCCGTGGATGTCTCTCTTGTGAAACGTCCCGCCCCAAACTGTGTGTGTCTTGAAAATATAAAAATAAAAATGTGAATTTTCATAAAGATATCATCATGTCGATTTTTTTTTTTTTTGCATTTCACCTACTAAATCGATAGAGATAATTACATTTGCAACATGAACTTAGGTATATTGACTAAATAGAAAACTGCATAGTAATAAAGATAATTTTTTAAAGGCACCATATCGTTTTTTTTTTTTTCAAAAAAATCGAAACAAAAATTAACGATAAATAACGATAATTGCCTTAAAAAGAAATTGCCTTAAAAAAAAAAGAAACATTCGCGGTGATTTTGTCTTGCATTCGTTTATACAATTATTACACTGCGTGACATTGAAAATGGAACACCAAGAAATAGTGGCCAGAAAATTATGCAAATTTCAGGGTAGACGCGCCTAACCGAGTTATGCAAATGATGTAAAATGCGCAGCTCTCGTGCGCACATGGAGTATGATATAAGGGAAGGAACTTGCAGAAAGGACAGTATTCGTGTCGTTATTTCTTCAAGGAAAATCATTGTAGAAATTTTGTTCTTGTGTCAAAAGACACGTGTAATAACAGAGAATGCCAGGTCATCGTAAACGGAGGCAGTTCAAGCAGACAGACGCTTTTACGAGGGGCATGGTGATCGGACTGAAAAGGGCAGGTTGGTCCATACGTCAAATCGCAGCTGATACACACCTTGGTGCGTCCACGGTGCACCAACTGTGGAGAAGATGGTTGGAACAATGAAATGTGGCAATTTATAGGAATGCCGGTGCAACCAGAGTGACGTCAGCACGTGTGGATCGGCGTATCCTTCGACAAGCAGTGGCGGCCCCACAAGCCACTTGTACCGCCATCCTTCAACATGTGCAAGACACCCTAGATCAGTGATTCTCAACCAATGTGCCGCGGTAATTTTGTGTGCCGCGAAATTCTAAAAATGTGCCGCCGAATTTTAGTCATATGATTATGTTCACGTTTGTATTGGTTTTTCTTTTTTTCTTTTTCATTTTTTTACTTTTTAAAATAACGAAATTAGCAAATTGAATGTTAGAGATGTATATTACTTATATTTTGCATAGAAATATTGATACATAATTTGAATTTTCTTGCATTCAAGTTAGCAAAAGTGTGCCGCGAAATTCTAAAATTGTGCCGCCAAATTTTCAAATCTTTAAAATAATGCCGCTACAAAAAAAAAGGTTGAGAATCACTGCCCTAGATCATTCCATCTCGACCAGAACCATTTCCCGTCGATTGGTTGCTAATGGCTTGCACTCATGCCGTCCGCTAAGAAGACTGCCATTGACCCCACCGAATAGGCGCCAACGTTTGGAATGGTGCCGGGCTAGATCGACGTGGATGACGGAATGGCACAGGGTCGTGTTCTCAGATGAGTCGCGTTTCTGCTTGTCCAGTGATAGTCGCCGTGTACGCGTGTGGCGTCGACGTGGAGAAAGGTCCAATCCGGCAGCAATTGTGGAACGCCCCACCGTGCGACAACGTGAAATCATGGTTTGGGGCGCAATCGCGTATGATTCCAGGTCACCTTTACTTCGTATTCAGGGCACTATGACGGCCCAACGATGCGTTGATGATGTGCTGCGACCGGTGACACTCCCCTACCTTCAGGGGGTACCCAATGCCCTTTATCAGCAGGATAACGCCCGACCGCACACTGCTCGCATTAAGCCAACAAGCTCTGCAAGATGTACAGATGCTTCCCTGGCCACCGTACTCTCCTGATCTCTCACCAATCGAGCACGTCTGGGACATCATTGGACGCCGTTTGCATGCCTTGCCACAGCCGCGTTCAGAAGACGAACTGTGGCAAATGGTTGAGAGGGAATGGAGAGCCATCCCTCAGGACGCCATCCGTACTCTGATTGACTCTCTACCTAGACGTGTTGCTGCGTGCATCGCCGTCCGCGGTGGTCCTACTTGCTACTATGCCGACGCCGTTCTCGCTCTGTATTATGACTATCATTTTGAAAAAAAGATCACTTATTGTTCGTCCCTGTCTCTCTCTGTCTGCCGAGTTTCATCACTTTCTGGCCCCTATTTCTTGGTGTTCCATTTTCAATGTCACGTAGTGTATATACGAATAACCCGGGCAACGCCCGGGTTTTACCCGATTAAATGCTTTTATTCAAATACTATTCGTTACAATTATGAATTGGCGCCGTAGATGTCATTCTTGTATAATATATAAATGAGTTTTAAAATTGTAAAAAAAAAAAAAAAATGCATCGGCCGGGAATCGAACCCGGGCCGCCCGCGTGGCAGGCGAGCATTCTACCACTGAACCACCGATGGTTATGAAAAATCCCATCCGTGAGCTTCAGACAGACAGAATATAAGGCAAATATATAAGTAGATATTATTTATTTATTCATGAATACCTATTTTGTCCCCTTCAAAGTAATCCCCATGATTTATTATACACTTGTGCCAACGGTTTTTTCCAATCTTCGAAGCACTTCAAAAATCATTTTTTAAAATCTTTTTCAGCCCCTCCTTCGATGCCGTCTTTATCTCGTCAAGCGTAGCGTAACGTCGTCCTTTCATGGGCCTCTTCAGTTTAGGGAACAAGAAAAAGTTACAGGGGGCCAGATCTGGGGAATACGGTGGCTGCGGCATCATTAGTGTGTTGTTTTTGGCCAAAAGGTCGCGCACAAGCAACGATGTGTGAGCAGGGGCGTTATCGTGGTGCAAAAGCCAAGATAAGTTCTTCCACAAATCCGGGCGTTTCTGGCGGATTACTTCCCGCAAATTGCGCTTACTTGCAGGTAATATTCCTTATTGACCGTTCTACCCTGTGGCAAGAACTCATGATGCACCACGCCCCTGCAATCGAAGAAAACTCTCAGCAAAACTTTCACATTCGACCGAACCTGCGCGCTTTTTTCGGTCTTGGTTCGTGCGGCAACTTCCATTGAGATGATTGAGCTTTGGTTTCCACGTCATAACCATAAACTCACGCTTCGTCACCAGTTATGACCCTCTGGAGCAAAATTGGGTCGTCGCGGACAGAGTCCAACATCTCATTAGCAATGTTCATGCGATGCTGTTTTTGGTCGCAATTGAGCAATTTTGGTACGAATTTCGCGGCGACCCGTCTCATGCCCAAATCATTGATAAAAATCGAATGGCACGAGCCAATCTATATGTTTAGGTCCTCAGCAACTTCTCTAACGGTGATTCGACGATTGGCCAATATCATTTTCTCCACTTCATTAATTTTTTCGTCTGTTGTTGAAGTGCTCGGGCGTCCGGCACGCTCTTCGTCGTTCACATCTTCTCGGCCCTATGAGAACATTTTGTACCACCGATAAACGTTGCTTCGGTCCAAGGTAGCTTCTCCGTATGCCACAGTCAACATTCGGAATGCATCCGCGCACTTTATTTCGTTTTTCACACAAAATTTGATACAGGTTCTTTGATCCATTTTTTTTAATAGGTAAAAATCGAAGACGATCCAAAACACCTGCAAGCAAAGCAGCTGTCAACAATTAAGTGAACATTCAAAATGGCCGAGCTTGTCGGCATAAGTGAGAGACATGAGTACCAACATAAAGCCACAAAAAGATCGAAATTCGAATATACGTAACCCGCGAAAATTCAAAAGTCGCGATACTTTTTGAACAAACCTCGTAAGCTTTTATTTGAAGTGACATTAAAAAAACAATAAATTGACCATAAATTTATATAAAATTGCGTATCTGGATCCATGTACGCATTTTTTATATGCACTCATGGACAAAACTTGAGGAAGCTGTACCTTTTAGCATGTATATCGGGATTCACACAAATAACTGAAAGATATTTGATACACAGTGATCTTTATTGAAGACAAGCGAGATAAAACAAAATTGCCTATGTTTCCCTAAAAAAAAAAAAAAAAAGACGACCGACGAGATGAAAGATTTCCACTTGCATAAGTTTTATCCATGAGTGTATATCTTGATCAAACACTAACTCGAGCAGATCCCGCGCGCGCGGGCCAAGGTATATATACTATATTTTGGGCGGGGATCTCTCCTCCCAAATTGACTCATGGACTGGTGGCGTCGTCTGTCGGGCAGCATTGTTGGCTGAAGGCGAAACACAATATACCATTGTGTATGTCTTTTGGAACTAAAGGTGTGGTGTCTTGTCCTGCTCCATGGAATGGGGGGGGGGGGGGGGGGGGGGATGGGCTTGCCATTGCCTCGTTAGTCAGCCACATTTCAGAGTTCCCTGTAGGCCTTCACGGTTACCGTAGCAGCTTGGGGCTCACGACACCGTACTTCACCCTACAGGGCAGTCCCTTACTTGTGCTGCTTCTCCCGCCCGCCACGCAGAGGAGGGTTGGGCTTCTGGGCAGGAACTAAAAGTGTAAAACACATATATATCGAATATATAATTATATACTATATGTAGTTTACACCTTTAGTTCAAAACGACATACACAATGGTATACTTCAGCTAACAATGCTGTCCGATAGACGACGCCACCAAGGCCATGAGTCAATACGGAGGGATCCCCACTCAATCGATATATTTGCTGAGGTGTGAGAGGAGCCATTCACCAGCTGAGCTCCTCGTGCCGTTTGTCGACAGGTGTGGAATAAATGTAACGCTATGCGAGTGTCGCACGCTCTACAGGCGTCTTAGCACAAGATGTCACTTTATCTAAATATGTAGATGACATGTGTGTGAGAAATCAAGAAAAAATATGATTTCTATTTCTCACATACACTCTGAGAGAGTTTTTCTACCACACACGTACACACACCCACTGGAGATTCAGGGAACCTAAATTAATTTAATATATTTACGGAAGCATTTCCTTTTATGATTCATTTAAATATTTCCGTTTTGGCCTCTGGTCAAAAATCGTGTTGTACCGACGTAGCACCTTTTTGACGGCGAAACTTGTCGACAATTAAAAATACTTTATTGGCTCACTCAATAGTCAAATAATAGAAAATTAAACAAACCAAAAATGACACTAGAGAGATAATATATACAGTAATATATACAATTTTCTTCAACGAGGGAGTCTACACCACGTTGAGAGAGTCCTCCTTAAGACAGAGCGGGGGTCTTCCCGAACTCTCCTCAGTTCCAGGCTGAGGAAATACTTGTATATGCACGCCGTGGCAGACGCCAGGATGGCGAGAGCATCGTCATCCAGGCCTCGCCCGAAGATCCAGCCCTGCAGGTCAGGGGGCTGTTGGATGATGGTGAAGGCCCCCGGATAAGAGGCCTGACGCAGCGACAGGTCGTTGGACCCCCATACGACGGTGAGGCGTTTACAGTTTCCTCCTATATTAGCCTCTTATGCATTTCTTGTAATTTATCGACACACAGTATAATTCGTATAGCAGGGCCAGTCTTCGGTTGAAGATTAATCTTTAATTTTGGTTTCAGTTTTATGTGTCAAAGGCGGATTTTTTTTTAATTTAGACGACGCCGTTTAAATCTGTACACTTTTAATTGGGAATTACCGTTATTTATATAAAAAAAGCACATAGAACAATCATGGGAAGATGATATTATGTTCGAAAAGGCATCTCTCTTTTCTTAAAAAAAAAATCCAATCAATACGTTTTTCATACTCACTGTGCAGAATGTAAAAATTCAAATAGAAGAATATGCCATATTTCAAAGAATCTTTTAACAAGTACGCCCTGAAAGCCGACTTTTAAACTTGGTTTCATTTTTTATTCATATTTTTGTATTCTGATAAAAAAAATCGAATTGATTATTAAATATTCTCTTTCCACAAACAACTCACAAAATAAATAATATATTAAATATAAACCTTCATTTTGTTGCTATTTTATTTTTTGAAAGAGCTAAACGCAGGATAGGTGTCTCTAGAAATGAATAAAACCGAGCTATGGCTTTTCGTACTAGTTTATTTTGAATGTATTGTCATTTATCACAAAAAGAGCAGGTAATATTTTTTTAACTGGTGGGTGATAATGAATATCATGAATTTTTATCTTAATGATGAACCATCATTAAGGCCACTTTTTGACCATTTTGACGAAATTTCCTGTATCCCATCCCTCCTCTCGATGAAATAGAAGTTTATTGAAAGGTATCAGGACCACGTGTGCGCTCATTGTGTCGCATAGTTCCTGTACATTCCTCGAAATATATTCCTCCAAGAAAGTTATCCTTTGATGACTAATGTATTCCATTTTCGGGGCAAAAGTTGTATGCACTTTTTGTAAGAACATAAAAGAATTGAGGAATAAGAATGAAGGATGTCACTGTCGTATTTATTAGCTAATTAAAATGCAAATTGCGTTGCGTGTATAAATAAATAATTGAATTGGACCAACTCACATGACGAAAATGGCCCAGAGAGTTTGTCCGATCTATTCTTTAAATTTGGGATCACTTACATTTCCCCTAAAGTTAATTATCGGAAGCCTCATTTTGTGGGCGCAGATTTATTTGATTTTACACACATGCCAAAATCCGCCCTTGCAGGTTTCAGTTAAAAATTTAGGGAATATTTTGATTAGGAAGGAGAGACAAAATTTTATGTTCATTCCAATTTTTCATAAGGTGAATAATTAATGTTTAATATAGACGAGGTAACTACACACACAGAATAGTTAAGTAGATTCAAAAAATAATTTTCTGTGCGAAGTTATTACATTTTAAATTACACGCGGGAAACTTCAAAGTATTTTACCCGCCTCCATATGTGATGTTTTCATTAGGAAGTCAGACCTTCCCACAATGACCACCAGACCACCTCTTGGAATGCAGGGGAGCCTCAAGACAGGACCTATATTCCAACCCTAGTAAGATTATAAATTTAACTAAAAAAATAAGTCTCTATGACCTTGTATAATAATACAATAGGATTTTTTTAAGTCACGGTCACATGGTATTCGTGTGAAATGGTGATGTGTAAATCCGTATCATTCTTTGGTCACTACCAACGTATGGAGTAGGTCCACTATTCCACTATATCGAGAGAAGAAGGAACAAAACCATGATAGCTAGAGTTTTATTCTAATAAGACGTGTTGTAAGTGCTATCTATTACCATATGAGGATCTTGTAGGAAGAATAAAAGGTAAAGAATTGAAAGAAAAGATTTTCATATTCTAACTAGATGTACCGAGATAAATAGATGTAGATATGACTTGTATGGGTGAATCCATACGATCTTTCTATGTCGTTAGATGGACATGTAGCATCAATCTTCACTCTTACTGCTTCAGAAATTGTGCGGGTCATGTGCTAAGACATGGTAGCCTACTCAAGGATTGATTGAAAGCATTAACTCAAAAGTACGTTACAAAATCAAAATCTCTTACCGCCATTTTGAAACTATGGCTATGGAACGCTTCACGATTTGTGTGTCATCCTTGTGCAAGGGACAAGTTAATTTTATTTATATCGTTACAAGTTCAGTATATGTACTACCTAATTAGCGTGTATTATGGTTATAGATTAACGTCGTTTGGAAGATCTTGATTGAGAAGGCCCACCGGTCTTAAGGTATCTGAACTGTGAATCAACTTTTAATCTTCTTACAAAATACACTCATCGACAAATCTTATGGAAGTTTTATATTTTATTGTTGTCGGTCGCCTATATATTTTTTTCTTTGAAGGAGACAGATGAAATTTTGTTAACGCTTGGTTATCTCGTGTGTCTTCATTAAGGTCACTGTGTATCAAATATCTTTCAGCGTTATTGTTTGAATCCTGATATACATTCTAAAAGGTACAACTTACTTAAATTTTGTCCTTGAGTGTATATCCAATTGAAAATGAAAGATATAATTTATCATAAATAAACTCTCAGCATATATTAAATCTAATAGAGAAAATCTATTCTCCATATTAAATCTAATATATTATACATAGTTTATCTATGGATAACAATATATGGATTGCCTATCTTCAGAATAATGTATCAATTAAATTAATTAAATATATTATCATATATATAGAGAGAGAGAATGAAGTATGCCTTTTCACCCTGACATATTTCACCATTAATTTCTTTGATGCTAATTTTCATTATCTACTCTCAAAAAAAGTAAAGTTCTGGGGTAGTTGGTTAGTTAATAATATTTACATTTGTTTTCCTTTTAGGTGAACGATGGCCAACTTTAGACACTTCAGGTAGGAATAAAAATAACCCACTTTGTGAGTGCTCTCCAAAATATTGAATCCGAAATTAAAACTTATTTAAAGTTCTTAAACGCCGGTCAGAAGACTGTCAAAGGAGAAATTGTCTTGCTCTGTCAATTCCAATGTCGACAGCGCTTTCAATCCAACAATCCGGCGGCACGCGAGTTGTCAATCAGCCCGTGATTTGGCGCCAGAGTATGGGGATAATTATTCCCAACTAATACCCAAGTTGACAACCCACTTTGTCGAAACTTTCCTCATTGTATTCTATTGCCCGCACTTCCCAGCCTTTTCAGCATAGAAAAATCTTCTAAATTATATTAAAGGTAAATTTTGAACTTTTTTTGACCTGTGATTGTTAAAAATAATAAACGTTAATTAAATTTCAAATTGTGAGTTTCCCGCATAAAAATCCCAATGAGCAACATGCTGTCTTCGATACACTAAATTTTTGGTCCGAGAAATGAGCCTTCCCGCTGAGTCTGCTTCGCCTTCCCATGGTACTCTTTTCTAACAAGTATAAGTTTCCATAAAATCTAGAAAATACGAGTATATATTTTACATTTATATAAATTGTGTTTTGTTGGATGTTGATAGAGAGAAGCGTGGACTCGGGCCCGGCTTGGAGGCGCTGCATGAAAATGAACTGACCAATGGGAATGGTCAACCGTCTGTCTTCTTCCTTGTTTATACCTTTAGACTGCCTTTGTTTTTACTGCTGTGTGCGGTTGTTATTATATTGTCAATATATATCCTTATATCCAATAATAATCATATATTTATATAATCGCTTATTTGGCTGTTCTTTTAAAACACCGATCCACAACAGATGTTTATACAATTGAATAAAAAACTCCCACCTGGATGTAAGATGAAGCCAACATTTGCCCTAACTCGGTTCAACCTCAGAGAGCTTACTATCAATATTCATTAAGATTTGTGTTTAGAGATTAATTGTAGAATAAATAAGTTGCGTTCGACTTTGTGCGAGATTAGCTTGGATCATATATAAAAGAATTAGAAGCAGAAAGGAATTAGTAACAGGCGATGTAGAGATCTAAATGACTGACAAGATCTGTCCGATACATTATACCTGAATTCCCAGTCGTCTGTGGCGAGACAGGTGCGGCTCATCAGTCCCTGATCAATCGTTGATAAAATTGTATATTTTTAAACGCACTTTTATTCGCCCCAAATAGTAAGTAGGTATTTATTAATTGTAGTGTTGTTAAACATATGGCACATTCCAACTTTTCCCACCAATCTTCAGTTTTCACGAGGCTTTTCCGTTGACCTTGTCATTTCACATCAACACGTAGGTTAGCAAAGGTCCAATCAGCCTTCACCTGACATCCACTAGATTCGGAATCGCTGTTGTGAGTGTCTTTTGGTCTATTCTAATTCGGGTTTTGTCTTTGTTTGGAAGCGAAGTGATACAATGCATCAAATACACGGAAATGATGTGTTTGGCAGTAGTTCTACTCTCACGCTTTCGACTTATTTTATATTGTAGGCACGAGTATAAGCATCCTAATATGAACTCCCAAAGCACTATATCAAACAAGTATATCACAATTAAACCTAACTCAAATGAATCACGAAAAGATCACCGAGTGCTGGCCTGGGTAAATGAGAAAAATCTCGTTTTTTTTTCGCTGGAGGATCAATATTGGCCTTTACTTGACCGAGGAATTTAGATGCATCGAACCTTGGGGACAAATCTGGTATGAGAGAATGGAAGCAGACGATATTATTTATGAAGAGAGGAAAGAAGACATTAGGAGATGTCGCTGCTGCCGCAACTATTCGCGAACCTTCTAAAGAATGCGGTGGCGGCGGCGGGACAATTAAAGAGGCAATCGAGAGGGTAATCACGGGGTGCTAACTCGATTAGAGCTAGCTCCTTGTCTCTTTCATTAGCTGCGCATTCCCAGTACATTACTGCCTTGTGGCAATCAGGGGACTGACAGCGCAAATTAGTTAACCCCACCCTCCCTTTATGAACTTCCTAAATTAATTGAGAAAAATGAAAATCTTATTTAGTATCGTTCTTAATGGATATTTTGATGACCTGAATAATATTGATTAGATGAAATATTTGAGTGATTTATTACAAATTACATTTACTTGTATTACTTATTGTATTCTTGATAACCGTGAGCGACAGACCTGCATCGATGTTTCCAAGAAATTAGACGTTATCTTTCCAGAGACCTTTCAGCGTCTTCGGCTTCTTAGGGATGTTTGTGCTTGCACAATATATTTCACGTGTATCCAATTTGGGGATTTGCTAGGGATGTGTTTATAAGGTATGTATGGAATGTCGGTGTCCAGGAATTGAGATGCTGTAATGAGACGTAGATAGGTACTTTGTCTTGGTGTCGACACACGGATCTTAGGTTCCCTTGATGCTGAATTAAGACATTAGTCGAATACAAAACTCTTGCGAATATGATTCGACATTTGGGGCTACATTATTATATAATATTGTCGCAAAGAATTATTTTATTAACAGAGTATCATTTTTGATGTTTATACTTTGCTACTCTGTAAACTTCCCTCTTTACTTATCTTTTGTTTATCATTCATAGATTGTTCTTGTCTGAAATAAATTGCTGTTTTATCCCGAAGTTGGTCTTCCCTAATATTCCACTTGAAAATATTTTTAAAATTTTTTTGAATACTTTCTTAAAGGTCTTTATTTTGGAATTAGTGATACAGTTTTTGATTGCTATCATTGAGATAGACCCATGCTTTGTCAAGTGTCAGCGGTAGGAAGTTCTTGCCTTAATGTCTCTGTTAGAAGAGAGGAGAATTCTTAGCGACAACCTTTAATTTCCTTCCCCCTCGTTAAAAGTTCCTCCAAGTAATAATTTACGCGGGGATCAGAAGTCGATTTATTTCCCTTATTATTCGACTGACTGAGCACTTCTATGATTTAACAATTTTTTATTTCATAATTTAGTAAAACCAGTTTAACGCTAAGAAAGTTTAAAACCGTGACCAACAAAATATACCTTTTTCTTATTGTCGATATTACTGCGAAGATATATTTACCCAACTAAAAACAATTTATCGCTCATCATCTTTAACAAATAATGATGAATAAATAAAAATCTTTCATGCTGGTCATAAACCACAACATGGCAAAATCGTTTTTTTTACTGGACCAATCTCTGTATTCCTATAGGAACAGAATTCTGTCAATGATTAATGTTACTAATCAAGTTTTAGGCTGTTTATTTACTCTACCTAGTTCTGTTTGCTATTTGTTTCGTGTTCTATTCACATTCCTGATAACATTTCCTTTATCTGCAAACGAACATTTATGTAAACACAAATTTATAACCATAATGCAACACTATACTAATAAAATATATAAAATTCATAATCATAATATGACATTTTTAACATTGTTAGAAAAAAAAAGCATTTCCTGATCGTGCAACTAAAAGTTACTGATGGCCTGCGCCATCTGTCGGAATAAATTTCAGCCAATCAGCAACTGCCATCAGCAACTTTTAGTGGACGACCAGGAGATGCCTTTTTTTTCGTTAATTTATTCACCTGATCCCAGTACAATTTCACCTTTATACTTTTATTTTTCACATTTTATTATCGTGTTCTCATTCATTTTAAAATATATTTTATTTTTGTATATGTTGGGAAAAATGAAAGATTCGTAAATGAAGAGAAAGATCCTTTATTACCCGAAGGTATAAAACTATAAAAGAAGGACAAAATATCAAATTATATTTACATCAGCAGCTCACGCCAACCTGCCCTATCAATTAACTGCTGGCCAACCAACAATCCAACAAGGCCGCGTTATATAGGCAGAGTTGTCAATTATCATAAACAAGACTAAAACTCTATACAAATATCTGCATATCAAATATCGTAGAAATATCTCCAATTGTCAATTTCAACAGTATATTTTATTTAAGACAAAAATGTCTACAAAGACTAGAGGGAAGATTAAGCTATCGTGTATACGCCTGGATCATCAGTGGAGAACACTTCAGGCGTCAAATCAATTTTTCTATAGTTTGATCTACCATTGATCTTCGTAGACCACGAAATGCGTGGCGTCGCTGGAGATTCTCCACCAAACTCTGCAGAGACGCCATGAACATATTCATTGTACATTGTTGTATATATATAAATAAAAGGCATATATTGGATCTAAATTTATTTTTCAACCAATATTTCTAGGGGCAAAACGCCTCTCTTTATCAAAGATTTTCTTTGATTTAAACTAAATCACGTGGGTATGTGATCCACTCATGCTCTACAAGATCAATGTAAGAAACTATCTGATGGAAATTCCACTGTATATAAATATATATGTGTACAATGGTTATATTTAATAATACAGAGGGTGTTCACACTTATAGGAAACAAGTTTTATTATAAAATATTAAAAATTAACACCATATTTGAAAATTTTTAAATGTTCTATTTGAAAGCCTTTTTGTTTATTTACAGAACGGCACCTGATTTTCCACGATAGCAGACACTTTCTGATCATGGTCATACTTAAAAGATCCCGTTCTTCCTTTACCACTTTCCAGAGCTAATCTTACCTATTTGGACATAATTAAAATATGCAAACAAGATGATATCAATATTTCTAAAAAAGGTATTTATAATATTATTCAGGACAAAAATATCAAGTTTTTATTCAAAGCACCTACGGAGAAATGGACAAAAGATTATCACCCTATATCTGTGAGAACTCCTGCAACTGTCAAAAAAGTGAAAAAATATATTACAAAAGAAAATCCTATGCCACAAAGAGATATAGTTAAATTAATAGGAACATCAGTGTCAACAATAAATAAAATAATAAATGAAGATTTAGGCCTAAAAACTACAAATAAACATGCGGTTCACAAATTGTTTCAGAGCCATATTCGTCAGCGACAGATTATCAGCAGATATTTTTATGAAAATTTCTTGGCTGCTGATAGATGGAAATTTATTGTTACATATGACGAAGCATGGGTATATTTAACCGATTGCGACAGAAAAAGAGCTATATACTATCAAAAAGGGTGGAAAAATCTAGGCCAATTTGGTTGAAGGAATGTGCCGAAAGTTACCCCAAAGGATTTATGGTGGCATTCAGTATATCATATGAAGGAAAATTAAAAATAAGAAAAGTTGAAAGAAATGCCAAAATAAACTCTGAGTACTATCAAAACAACATTTTAGAACCTATATTTTTAAATGATATTCCCTCTATCTATGGAAAACAGAGCAACAAAGTCTTGTTTCACCATGATAACGCCACAAGTCATACCTCATCTTTAACCCAAGCTTATTTGGAAGATCTAAGGCAAAGAACAGGAATCAACACTATTCCAAAGAACAGAACCCTGTAAAATCTCCTGATTTAGCCCCGATGGATTTTTGCATTTTTGGATGCCTTAAAAGAGCACTTGGAAAGAGACACCCTAGGACAATTGAAGGTCTCTGGAAAGTGGTAAAGGAAGAATGGGATCTTTTGAGTATGACCATGATCAGAAAGTGTCTGCTATCGTAGAAAATCAGGTGCCGTTCTGTAAATAAACAAAAAGGCTTTCAATAGAACATTTGAAAAATTTCAAATATGATATTAATTTTTAATATATTTTATAATAAAACTTGTTTCCTATAAGTGTGAACACCCTCTGTAATAATTTAAAGAATTAATAATTAAACTACCATTTGATTAAATAAATGAAGAGAGACTGATAAATTATATAGAAATAAAATGAGTAAGGATTATGATTCAATATGTTGTGTTGATAAATTTAATTAACAATATATTACAAGTATATAGTATACCATACAATGGTAATAGAGCAATCCATAAATAGATCTTTAATTAAAAAAGCATAGGCCAACTGATATTGGTAAATGAATTATTTTTGATCCAATTTAAATGCCCTTTTAATTATAGCTGTATGTGTATATATCTAATTATTATTTTAAGTAATAATGCAAACTGTGCACTTTTGCCTGTATTGACATGATGTTAATAAAATGATGTCAAATATCAAAAATTGTCTATCGGGGTGATGGCTGTAGAAGGTACAGACGATTCTCGCACGATTCCTCAGCCCGAAGACCATTGGTGGCCATTGAAGAATTATTCAAGGTTGCGGTCTGACATTTATATTGTTGAAACCTGTCAGTTTGCAAACTTTAAAGATCCCAGTAGGCTCCAATGTTTCAGAGTGAGGTTGAAACTCCGCCTTTGCCGGCCCCAAGCCCGGATGAAAAAAAGGAGGGGGAGCAGTAACAAGCTAACTAAACAACTTGGGCTCAGCTGGCCCGGCTGATGGTACCCTGTAAGGGCTCCTAATCCAGGGATACAGGATGAGAAGCGTTTGTACTCCATGTTAGGAGCGGCTGCACATGGCGTCTGTTCCTCATGTCAGAGGCGGCCATTTCTTTTGGAGCTAAGTCGGCCTGTCACTGAGTAGTGCTCCCAGTTTTAATGACAAAGGTAGACGCATTCTACTTCACCCAGTGTGGAGATAAGAAACGTGCAGACTTAGGACCATTGTAACATAGAGAGCGATTCGTCTTATTCTTTTAAAAGATTAAGCTTTAATCTATTACCTAAAATAAAATAGTTATAGTTTTTTTTTATCCTAGTCTGCCTTTTAATTTTTAATAAAAAATAAAAGGGTTCGAGACTTTGGGCCACACTGTATAATAAAAAAATGATCATGAATTTAAGATATAGATATTAAATATAGAAAGATTAAAATACAAGAGGTTTATTATTTTTTATTTTTAACATATAATTTGGTCATTTAAAAACTCCAGCGGAGCTTTGGCTGTTACGCGTCATATGCTGAGTAGGAAAATAAAAAGAATAAGCGAATAGAAAAGTTTATAGAAAATAATAAAGACATCGTAATTTTCCAATAATTAAATACCAGCTTATTGATAATTTTTATTTTTATTTTTT
The DNA here is from genome assembly GCA_030710605.1 of Cordylochernes scorpioides. Classification (NCBI taxonomy): domain Eukaryota; kingdom Metazoa; phylum Arthropoda; class Arachnida; order Pseudoscorpiones; family Chernetidae; genus Cordylochernes; species Cordylochernes scorpioides. The sequence goes on from CP092886.1 coordinate 1,800,049, forward strand.
GTGGTTTCAAAGTTTATACTAATGAGAATCTAGTATAAAATGGGGAGAATACAAAATATAAGATATTATTTTTATAAAATATAGTGACCTAAATAATATTCTATATTTAAGCATTCAATAAAAATAAAGAAATAAAAAGATATGGAATGGGTCAGTGATGAAGACTCTCAATTGTTTCATCAGTTTGAAACATCTAGACCGCAGTATATTAGGCCGAATTTCTTATGTGGTCTGCATTTATTGAGGAATACAAGGAAATTATCGATCATAAGATTAGAATGTGTTGTTAATAGTATTGTATAAATCAACGTTTAGTTGAGTTTTCTTCCCCTAGATGGCGCTCTGCAATCTAAAAATGCTCGTGTGAGCGGTCAGGAAATGCCAATTTTGTTATTAGTATTGTAAATGTTCGACATATGTGAAATTTCAGTCGAAGTCACACATAGGTCCATGGTAATGTTGAGGATAGCACCCGACACTTACTTCTCGCTTTGAGGTTAGCGATCAATCCCTGCTCTACTCACGTATTACACAACTCCCCCCTTACCTCGGCTCGTAAAACACACGCGTGCAATTAACCTTATCTGATCCGCGGACTGCCGGCGAGTTGGTTTAGGACCTTTTCATAGCTTGCATTCATTCCTATAGCGTGGGGCTTATCTAATGGAAAACAGCGTTGAGCGAAAGGTTTATTGGCAATTGATAGCGTGGTAGTGGCTTCCGACGAGTGTAAAGACGCTATATTGGAGTATACTTGAACGCAGTTGCTATTTTGGAAACACTTTAAACCACAAGACAAAATTAAAAACCTTTAATATCCCTAACTTTTTTTTTTTTTGCTTACCCCTAGTACACGTGGTACAGGCCATGATAATCATGGTGGGTAGTTAGCGACTGCTTTTACTGTAAGCGCACCACATGTCTACACATGTGTAAAGCAGTTCGACTTTGCACTTACAAATGTGCCAGAGCCCCCGTTTGGTTACTTGCACTCGCTGGTGGGGTTGGACTTTTGCAAGAATCGGGGGCCATTGGAGCATTTTTTTTAAACAGAAAAAAGTGTCCAATGCGGGAATCGAACCCGGGTCGTAGTGGTCGAAAACCAAACGGTTTAACCAGCCTTCCACCCGACCCACCGAACATCAATAATGATTTATAATTTTTACGCCATTATAAAAATGATATGCAAAGATTTTTTAGTAAATCCTGACTTCTTCAGAGCGTTTAAAGTTTTATCTGAGGTATCATCTAAGTCGCTTCTTTCACGTACTTTCTGATCAATCAGGAAAGGGCAGTTGGGGCCAATTCTTGAATAAACAGTTAGTTGATATTTATTCCAACAGATGGCGCAGGCCATCAGAAACTTTTAGTTGTACGATCATAAGATGTCTTTTTCTTATTCTTTCAAAAATAATGATCGTTATATAGAATGTGGTATATCTTTTTTACAAATTTTAAATATACGCTGACAAGAGAAAAACGATGTTTATAAGGTTTTACAATATATATTTATATATTTAATTAAAAAGGACATATATTGGATCAAAATATCATTTATTTTACCAATATTTCAGTTGGCTGAACGCCAACCTTTATCAAGGTGTTATAACATTTAAAGTGTGTCAACAACAAACTCAGCGCCACATTTGTTGTTGACACACTTTAAAATGTTATAACACCTTGATAAAGGTTGGCGTTCAGCCAACTGAAATATTGGTCAAATAAATGATATTTTGATCCAATATATGCCTTTTTAATTAAAGATTTATCTATGGATTGCTCTATTTTCAAAATATTTGTATATATACTTCATAATAAAACATCAAAATTCCCATATTTCCCAAACATATAAATACGTAAATGTATATAAGAATGTTGGGGTCAAAAATAAACAATATTGAGATGTCTAATAAAAATTATGTTGGTTTTACGCGACAACCCTGAAAAGTAGAAACTCTTGTGAAAATCGTATTAATCTAATAAGGAAAAAAATATAAAAGTTGAATGGTTCATATCATAAAGTTTTCTTATGCAATATTTTCCCGATAAACCAGTGGATCAATAATGCTCGTGTGCCTACGAGTACCCAGCTTCAATTGCTATCTTAAAACTGATCTAGTTGCTAGAGCATTCGCTCGCGCAGTCCCCGAGTTCTTTCACCAGTGGGAATACTGAAAGTAAAAACCAGATGAGGACACACGAGTGAACACAGCAGGAGAAACGATGGAACTCTATCTGGTAATTTCTCTATTCGAACAAAGAACCAAATAAACGTAGCGCATCGACTTCCAAGAAATTATTCAATAGTTATGTAATGGACATTAACCAATGAAAGAATGTCCAAACTAGGTGAGTTGGTTACGGAATTTTTAAAGGCCCGGATCGGGTGCGAGACTCCAAGGCCGTGTTTCCAATAAGGCCAAGATTGGCAGAGCAGAGCAAACAATGGCCTGATGAAGTGTCTCCTTGACTGACAGCTCCATTAATGAAAGTGTGGTTTAAAGATTTGCTACACACACCGGCTCTTTTCATTTTCATAGAGGCGCGTTATAAGTTATAGAAATATGACAAAATTTATATTTTTCATCTGGTCGTGGAATTTATTTCTCATTCAAGGTGACTTAGCTGTAACGCACATACACATGTGTAATTGGATTCAAAAAGGGCACATCAAATTTAGTCAATCGTTGCGTTTTGAAAACTATCACATCGATATATCCCCAGACTCAATAACCAAATTTATTTTACATTTCCACAAATTTCACATCTTATGAAGGCCTGCTTATATTATGTATTGTCTGTTGATCTTTCGTCTGTTTCTTATTGAAGCAGCAGACGACTGTTGCTTGGAATCTTCTTTCTCCTCTTGGTCTCATGAGTCTTTTGTTGGCCCGCAGCACCCTTGTGCAGTTCACATGTACTCAAATAGTTTTTAAATGAACACAAATGAAATTGAAGTTTATAAATATAGTGAAGAATAAGTAAAAATTATTTGACGAAATACATAAGTTTTGTATAAGATACATTTTATTTTTTTTTTTAATATAATCTTTGCTATACATTTTAATTTAGGTATTTTTATTTTTACAAAATATATACGTATATATTTATTCTTTATTATTACATTTTGCAAATAACGAATTTTGTATAAAGTTGGAAAGTTTTATCAAATAAATCTCAATAGGACTTGGTGAAGTTGAATTAGTTAATAAAATCTGTCATGAAAATTGGTTTCCAAAACACTCGAATGCTACATAGAGCGTGAGCGTCAAGGTAGGAATCCGAGGCTAACCAACATTTCAAAGAATTGGTAAATGAGCAAATGGAGATTTGAAAGACATTCAGAAGTAGCATAGAGAGAGAAATGTGAGAGAACATTACGGTTAAATTCTGATCCAAAATAATTAAAAGTTCAGATTCAAGACTATTTACAAATGCTAAAAGTAATTGTAATGAATGAAAAGTTAGCTTTAGTAAATGTGAAAACCTTTTAGCCATTGTAAAAAAACCTGTCTGGAATTTTGTTGAATATTTTGTTTTCCTATTTATAAATATTTCCTGAAAAGAGAATGAGTGATGGGAAAAATTGAATGGGCATCACCTCTATCAAGGTCCAAACAGACGGTAAAATAAAGAATGTTTGGCTAAACTGCCAGATAAATACATTGTAAGACTCGCAAATGTCAACCAAATAAACCCTAGAGACTGGGAGGTATTCATTTAAATAAACTATGAAAGAGATCAATAGAAAAGAGCAAACTGGATATTCAGCTATCTTGCCACAATAGTCCGTTAATGTATCAACAGCACTGACCTGCCAGACTGGTATTCTAGAATATCTATCCACTAGGGGCAGATGCCATTCTCCACCTTCCTTCTTGTCATCCTTTCTCCTCTTCTTGTCTTCGTGGTTTGTTCCGTTACGGCGGTTCTTTCCAGGCAACACTGAGCACTTCTCACAGTGGGAACACTGAACTTTACTGGTGGACTTCTCTTGGATGAAAACTTCACCCGCCTCTAATTGAGCGATCACCTCATTACACCACGCAATTCTTTGGGGGACACGCACCGTCAACTTCCTCGCGTTCTCCTTCCCGGCACCAACTGACTTCTGGCCCGCGCTTGACCTCGTTTCTCACCCCTATTTCTTCCCCCTAACACGTGACTAGCTCCACACGTCGCAGGGTGCTGTTTTCGGACGTCAAGTTCTAACCCCACAACATATATATTAACCGAACTTTAGAGAAAGTTATCCCCTTAGAACCTAATCTTGCTTCACCTCCCATACATGGCGATTATAACATACCATTCATATTAGTTCTTTCTGTGCCACTTACCTTTCACTCGTGCTAGGAATGCATTTTAAAAAGCTGCATATATTGTAATCGATTTTACATAGGATAAGTGACAATACACGAGGAGGAAAATGTATTTGGGCGAAGAAAGTAGTAAAACTCCTATCTCCTTACAATCAGCTACACGGAAAAGAATAACCGTGATGAGGGCGCTTGTAAAGTTTTGTGCTATGACTTTATTTTTCGTCATTATTTATCCTACGTCTTCAGAAGGTCTACTTCATATGAGAAAACATATGAGAAAACCCTTTAACCTTCACGTGAAAGAACAGTGCAAAGTTGTCCGGATTGTAGGGAGAGTGTTCCAACACTTTCAGCCTTGTACGTGTCAAATAGTCGGCACAGACCTTGGAACGGGAATATTGTAATGGTGGAAGAGCCATGTGATAACTCTTGAACGTGAGCGTAACTTTTACCCACTTAGCAGTCACTTTCGTTCGTTATTCCATCACCATATGCTCTCAGAACTATTCCGACAGTAAATGCAGTAACATATTTTTTCACGTATTTGGATTTTCACGTAGATACAGAGGCGTGCAATCATCTTCAGCCCATGCTTTGTTCTAGGCTTTATTTTGCTCATCAGATTAACAGGGCCATGTTTCATAAACTGTTATGATTCAATTGATATTGAAATGAAGCACGCCGTGTCATATTCTCATCGATTAAGTCATGTGGCACCAAAGGGAAAACTTCACTTAAGTGTAGATGAATGATGGAATGATTTTTCTGGTGCAGAAAAATCCAAACTCTCTTATATCTAGCGATAGATTACGTATCTATCGGTCTCCACCATTTTCTTGACTGAAGCTATGTTTGATTACTTTACTAGTGAGGCTCATCCTTCTGTGAAGCTACAAATTATCTAGCTGAATATGGTAGTACGATGAAGACAATTTCAAGTAAAAACTAATTTCTTACGGTCTTCAATTGTCATACCACGGGAAAGGTTAAAGCGTATATTTGCCCGATATACTTTTTTGGCCCAGAGGGAGTAACATTGCTAAAACGTTACCAATTCATAATTTAAAGAAACCTAACATCTGACATCCAAATTATGGGAACCGTTCAAATATAAACAGGTCTCAACACGTTCGAACTCATGCCAACCTTTATGGGAGGGTGTTGCAAAATTCTCCTAGTGCCATTTGTACCCTGAGGTATTCCCCTAGATTTAAAATTCAAACGTAACGTACGCAGGGTAGAAAATTCCCATTTTGTTTGCTAATAATATAACAATAGAACATTGGGGGGGGGGGACACACGACATCTTGGCAGTAGGGGACGTCGTAGAACAGTGCTAATCTGATTTCCTTCTGATCTTACAGATCCGAGATCTCCATTTTTATTGAAAAGCTCAGATTCCTGCATGCTAATGGGGCTCCGCCTTAATAAAGGCCTTTGTTAACCAAAATCCAATCCTTCCTTCAAAGAATTTTCCTGTTCGACTGGGTTTTAAAAGGAACAAAAAAATTACCTGATGTAATCTTTAAATTAATCTTTTCGTACATTTCATTATTATAGCTATCATTTTATATATAGGAGAAAAATTATAGGAGAATATATAGGTGAAATTATATATTCAAAATGATATATAAAAATATTCATTTTCCCTGTAGCAATATATGAATTATTTTATTTGCGTGATATAAGAGCGCCATCTGTTTTAAACATTATAAACTATTTACGAGTATATGTTTCGCTTTAGTGAACAATTCCATACTGCCCTTACTGTATAATAAATTATTAAGAAGGCCTGGCTCATCAGTGATGAACCCTTCCGGTTGTTTCGCCACTTTGATATATCATACCGCGAAAATATTGAATTCGACTGTGGTTGCTTATACAGTGGACCCTCGGTTTACGAGCACCTTGGAGTACGAGCTTTTCGCAGTACGAGCAAAATTTTTTGAAAAATTTTACCTCGGATTACGAGTGAAATTTCGCATTAAGAGCAACTCGTGATGGTTGCCCGTAATCGTGATGGATGAAAATTCACTGGGATCCCTCCCTTCAGATCAGATTCGGGAAATATGTAAAATGTGGGGAACTGTGCAATTGTTCGTAGCAAGAAGAATTGCCCGAGTTTCAATTATTAAAAATAAGAAATTAGTTTCGCACTACGAGCGTTTTGGAGTACGAGCATGGCTCTGGAACGGATTATGCTCGCAAACCGAGGGTCCACTGTATAGCCGGAACTAAAGGGAAATTAAAAGGTCTATTATTTGTGATGAGCTGGAGAGCCATGCTCGATGATATACACTCAAGGACAACACTTAAAGAAGTTGTACCTTTCAGCATGTATATCAGGATTCAGACAATAACTCTGAAAGATATTACAGTGACCTTTATTGAAGACACACGAGATAACCATGTGTGAACAAAAGTGCCTGCCTCCTTAAAAAAAAAACAGATGACCGGCGACCTCAAAATATGAAACTTCTTTAAGTTTGTCCATGAGTGTATTTTAATATACTCTTACTCTCTTTATATCCATAGTTTCATCGAATACCTTCACCAAGAATCCCCCTTCAGTGCCGGCTATATATGTAAAATTGTCGAATACAATATTGAAGTTGGAAACAGATGGAAGAATTTACCACTGATACAGCTCAATTCCCTCCTGGAAAAATTCCAATCTACACTTTGCTATAGATTTGACACAGCCATATACAAATTGAACACATTTTTTGGGCATATTGTGAAGATTTCATTTGTTCCCTTGTGGATCTTATGAAATCAGTCCGACCTCTGGACTGATGAGGGCCACTATCCTGAAATCATGGCCTCCAGGTGGGCGCTCCTCAGTTTTCAAAAGCTGGTGTCGTGACTTTGTCATCGACTAGAGTCCGCTAGTTTTGCGGAGACGACAATAGATGGCGCTTTTTCTATTTTGACGGAGAAGGGACCTTTATTTTAATAGATCCATTTCCTCTCGGCAAAATTTCCATCTATATATAAGTGTTAGTGTGTTGAGTGTGTCGTGTGCATTGTTTGTTTGTTGTATGTGTTTTGTGTGTTGTGCCTTGTGTGTTGTGTGTGTGGTGTTGTGTGTGTGTTTTGTTTTGTGTGTGTTGTGTGTGTTGTATTATGCATTGTGTGCATTGTGTTGTGTGTGACAATTAAAACAAATTTATTGACAACTCAGTCAATATTTACAAAATGAGGAAGAGATCACAAAAATAATTAGAGAAAATAAAAAGATAGCGAAAAGCGTGTTCGAACCAGGAACATCAGGTTCTGAAGTTTAAAGCTTTCGCAGCTAGGATATTTTGCCTTATTGTATAATAATTTAAAGAAGAATTGATATTTACAAAAAATTAAATTTTCAGCCAGGGAGTCTTCCCCAACTTTGTTGTGTGTTGTGTGTATGTGTTTTGCGTGTGTTGTGTGTGCTATGTTGTGTGTGTATTCTGTGTGTGATTTATATATAAATTGCAGCCATTTGCTGAAACAATGGTCTGAAGAAGGATGACTACGTGGATACTTGCCCTTCAAATATATAAAAAATTGCAAATATTTTTCATTCATTACCTACATTTAACTACAAATATGTTTTAACCCTTTCTATACAAATATTAATTTTTTCCATTTTATTTATATAGTTTATAAAGTTATGATCCATTTGCGCGCCATCTGTTATGAAAATTCGAAACTATTATAAAGAATTTACCCGCTGGGAGGGTTCACCACTGATGAGCTAGTCCCTCCCATTAATTTTTCCATTGCAGTAAGGACAGTAGAAATTGTTTTATTTTTAAAAGAATCTTACGCGTCTATAATAGTTTTGAGTTTATAAAGTAATTTTATTTCAAGAGAAGTATGCAATAACGATTCATATTGATTTTAATTTTTTTTTTAATCTTTGTACTATAAAACTCTGACATTTGATCATCTTCGTCTGTACATTTTATCACAGCGTAGGAATCGATCGAATTTATTTCAACGACATACGATCGATGTTCAAAGGTTGAAATTCCAAGTAAATCCAGTTACATCGTTATATTTAATTAATTCTGAAAATTCTCGTTTTATCTGCGACAGGCTAATGGATTTATCTAATAATTACAATATGTTTTCATTTTATTTTCAGAGAAAAATATTTACGAAACCTATTTCATAATGGAAAAACATACATTTTACATTAAAGACAATAACATTAATGTAACAAGTTCTCTAATGCATTCTAGAGATTTTATTTGTTAAATTTTAAAATCAAATTTCAATAAAAGAGAAATCCTGGCGACATATATAAGATTGTGTTGTTAGATGGTAGAAGGTTTATATTTGATCAAATTTCCCCTGTTGCATATAAACACAACAGTTCCTCACGGCCCTCTACGTCGCTCTGAGTTCACTCACACTAAATAAATGCGTTGTTGTGCCTTGGTACAAGTGGACGTTCAGCCAACCGAAAAACAAACTAAAAATCCAATATATTCAATAAAATAATCTCTTGCATCAATATTAAGGTTAATGACATTTGAACCCTTTTATTGACATCTTGTCAATTAGGTTTTACAAAATAAATGAAGAATAATGGGAATATTTACAATGAATTATGAGTGAGGGAGCCTCCACCATCTTGATAAGGTCCTCCTCCAGACCAGGAGGGGGTCTTCTTGGACCCTCCGCAACTCAAGGGTAAGGAAGTACTTGTAGATGCAATATGCATGTTAAGGTTAAAATATCAAGCTTTCGGGAATAATTTTCTTCAATTCACAAATCTCAAACTTTATTGTAGCGTCCTTTCTCCTGTAGAAAGGCTTTTATGCCCGAAAGCTAGAGATTTGTGAATTAAAAATGTTTTAAAGGAAACTTTCCCGGAAGTTTGATATTTTATCATCTTTAAAAAATACAATAAACGTCTTTCATTATCTAAATATTTAATTATGGATTACCCTCTGTTTTGACAAAATATTTTTGCCTGTAAATCCCTTTAATACATACCTCCGTAGTTAGGAAGTGTATCTTTATAAATTGGAAAAAAAAGGAGCATTTTGCTTTTGAAAATATACTTTTTCTCGAAATTTTTGAAATGTGCAAGAGAAGAAGGTTTTTTTTTATAACTTCTTTAAAACACAAGGCCTTTATTAAAAACTCGAAGCCTCGAAAGCTCGAAACCATGGCATCTCCAGTACTCATTACTTCAGTACTCACTACCCTGAAATATACATTAGGGAGAGCCAAATAAAAACTTAAGAATACACTCATGGACAAAACTTAAGTAAGTTGTACCTTTTAGCATGTATATTGGGATTCAAACAAAAACTCTGAAAGATATTTGGTTATCAGTGACCTTTATAGAAAACCCCCGAGATAACCAAGTGTGAACAAAAGTTCATCTGTCTCCTTTAAATAAACAGACGACCGGCGACAAAGACTTTCCACTTCCTTAAGTTTGTCCATGAGTGTAAATGTCACATCCAATCCGCGCGCTATTAAAATAATTTGACTCAGCCTACTAGGTATATCACAAGGATAAGTTTCACGTGGAAAGATCAAGTCGGCCACGGTCAATGCCCGGGTATGACCGGCGCGCTGTTGGTGAAATTTCACGCAGACGACCAAGTATCACGTTCAGGGCGGCCCAGAGGGAAGGTCTGCACCAACTGTCGGCATTACCGCAGGTGAGGCGACCGGAGGGTTTAATGGTTCTATTCCTGGCCTCCCACTCTTCTCTTCGGTGAAGTCAATTTCTGAGAAGGAAAGGCCTGTCTTGAGCCACAATAGTTTTATAGTTTTTTTTTAAGACGATAACATGCCCTCTATATTATGATACATTAGCGCGCCATCTGTTATCAAAATTCGAAACTATTATAAACGCGTATGATTCTTTTTAATTTACCATGCCGTTGTTATATTGCATTTTTCTATCTATATGTCATCTATATATCAGAAATGGAAGCATTAAACCACGAACGTTTCTCTTTTCAAATATAAATCAAACTTCTACTGTCCTTACTGCGATGAAAAGATATTGGAAGGGTTTGGCTCATCAGTGGTGAACCCTCCTAGCGGTTTCGCCAATTCAATCCACCAGACCGCTTCTTATAGCTCTAATACTGTTTTGGATCATTCTGCTTATATATGCTACACTGAAAGGTGGAATCTCAGAAATGGTATGGCATGGAGCTTTTAGGACAGTAGAGGATTTGCTATAGTGATAATATGTTATCTATATTTGTAACTATGTTGGTTGACTGGGAAGATAAAACCCCCATGTAGAGAAGCAAAAATAAAATTCATCTCCTCTATGAAAATAGGTACTAAAACTAATGTAATCTATCGACCATATCTGCAATCTATCAAACGGGTTCAATCACAGAGCAACACCCGTTTTGACGAATTCAGAACGCTACCAGGAGACCATAATTTCGAGCTATGACCCTTGTCATTTCCGAGCGGAGTTGATTTCAAGACATCCCTAAATAATTCGTGTGAATCTACTAAATCTATGAAGAAGATGTTTGATGCGTGAGCGGTTAAAAATAATTTAATTCTTATAGCTAAAATTTCTCCTCCCGCGAAAAAAAAAATATTTGTACATTTAGTCATCTGAAATCTGGGACTGAAATTTGCCCCATCTTTTCTGATAAGGTGAAGTCGACATTTTTTTACGTAAAATCTTGAGACATCTTCAGCTGATTAAGAGTTGTGGTTTTCAACCTTAAGCAACATATTTTGTAACTTGTATCGGTTCCTTTGTGTGTGTGACCTTTTGAAATATGTCCTGTTTGATGACATACATCTCGCCCCCATCATCACCACAGGATTTTTTCCCCCAATTAAAATATTTTTGAAACTATCATACCACTTTCGAGGTTAAGAATAATCATGAAGATATTTTTTCACGTTCATCTCACAACATGTAGAACCGCGGGCGAGTCCATACTCTGAATTTCTATGTAAAATTTACATTGAGCCGATAGTACTGGAATATCTTTTTGATAATATACTATTTCATTTTTAGTTAAATCATTTATTCGGAACTTTTTTCTTTCCGTCTTCTAGATATAATAATGAGGGAAACTGTTTCTGGACGCTGAGATGTCGAAGTAGCCATTCCTGGCAAACAGATCGTTAATTCCACGTGTACTAACCTGGCAACTAATGTAGCGGCCAATTGAATAGCCTCGGCACTTTAGACAACTAGCTTTAGCGTTCTTCCCAATTAGTTCTTTGCGATATGGAAAGGAAGCCCATTAGCCCTGCTTTTTGTGCGGCTCCAACACCTCCGTCGAATATCAACAAATCATTAGAGGAAAGGAAGATAGTTGCCAAAAAAAAGCTAGAGGGGAAAAAAGGAAAAGAAGAAAACCTCCGAGATTAGCAACTAATGATTTGGATTTTTTCTTTCCCCCATCTCCGAGAAGAGAGAAGGGAGAGAAATCCAAAGAGCTCGGTTGAAATTTGCATAATAATTTCTCCGTGATTATCGCCAGCTAACTCTGTTAGGGACTTCATTAGGAGAGCTTCAAAGGGAGCGGCCACATTATTTTTTCCCGGCGCTAGGTGCGCTCTCAATTAGAAGCCGTTAAATCATCTGGTCGGTCGGTCTATTGGCCTTTGACATTACCTGCGCTACATCATGGACTGGTGTCGGTATAGGAGTCATGTTCATCACACCGAATGACATTTTGTTGATTTAAAATATTATATTCAAATAGTAAGTAACATATCTCTCTTTTTGGCGGTACATATACTGCAATTATCCCTTTCGCAAGCACGACGCGTAAAATCGTGAAACAGTTTCTCTATCTTAGACTGACCTTTGATGCCTTGTCCCATCCATTGCCTATGGGTTGGGTAGTCTTGCTCCAAAGTCAGGCCTAACACACAAGATCTGCCCTTCAAGAGAAGCGTGGCTACCAAAGAAAGTGTTTGTTTGGTTCATAGAGAAAGCCATAATATCTGGACGATTAGTAAGTCATTTTCAGCGATAGAAGCTGCTAGAATAGGAGGAGGATGATGTTATAGAGAAAGATATGGGAAAAACCCGCTGTCAGTTTTCACCATAGGAATATTGAAATTTGCTTATTATTACATAAATTGATCCAGAAAATGATGATGCCTATATACTAATAAATTTCAATCACTATTGCGTGTTTGTGTAAAACACATAATCTACCCATATCTACCAAAAGTGGCACCTCTATCTGTAAAATGCATTAAAACAACGCATTTTGTTAATCACTCAAACACAAAACACAATTCTAGATGCAATTCAGAAGGGCAATACTAAAATCATGCAGAAAATAAACTCGTTACTTACCCAACTGGAACCATTGGAGAAGAACTGCATTCTACAATGGATTCCTGCCCATGTTGGGATCGGGGGGTAATGAGATGGCAGATGAATTAGCAAAGGAAGCCAGAAAGTTGAGCCAAAGGAAAGAACAAATGTCATTTTTTGACGCTGATACTTTGGCAAAATACAAGATAATTCAACAAAAAAATAAGAAAAGATCAAATATGCGAAATAAATTCTAAGAGAATAATTACAAAAACTATAACAAGACTCAGAACGAAACACTATAAAGGAATGACAATACATCCAGATGGCACAAGAACTTATAGGACATGCAACAACTGTCCTGGTGTGGAACTAACACCTACCTACATATTCTCATGCCCAGAAATGGCCGCAGCCTTGCAGAAAATTGACATGGACCCAGAGCAGCAGCTTTACACACCCAAAATAGTGGACATTGCGATTGCTGTGATAGAGATGCACGGGTACATCTGAGGCATTTCATTGGACGCGACAACAACAACAACAAAACGTAATGGTCGTGATTAATAATGAACCACAACATCAGTTTTGGCAAATTCATATAAAAGTCAACTTGTATACCATGGTTTCTGGCTTTGACCCTTATCAGAACAGGGGCGGCTTCGAGAGATTCCATAACATCCTTCGATTAAAAACATTTTTGACTATTGGACCGATTTCATAACTCCTCTCTAAGAATGTTATGAAATTGAAAAGTTGTCCTGTAATGACCCGCTTTCCCGGGGTTCTCCCCGAGTGAATTATCGCTTTGCAATTATAAATTTTTATGATTGTATTTTATTATTACTCTAAGTGAAATATTTTAAACTTGAAAATTCAGATAGTAATAATAGTATACTAATTGGAATCCTCACATATATAACTACTCACTAGTAGTGCTTACAACAAGCACAAGCTCCATTTTCTTTAAAGGCTGAGCTCTGTTTATTACAAGGGATGGGAACTGAGAAAATTATGCGTGTTCTTATTAAGTTCCAATATTTAGCAAAATGGTCACAGTCCAGAAGTTTTGTCAGAACAAGAATTTCAGTTGTCATTTGAATTGTTTTAATCTTCACACGTTACCGCCAGTGGCAGGGTACTCTTCCCATGTGCCAAATATGGAGCGAGATAAGACTGGTTTGAGAGCTGCGTGTTCGAGGTTCGGGGTAATAAGGCCGAAGGTGAAATATTTCAGCCCTTCTTATTTTGTTCCCCCCTTTATTCTTATATTATTTGTCAATTAAATTAGATTCTATAAAAATATTACGACTGAATGTGTACATTGAGTCGGACAATACTAGTTATGCCGAGGACTCCGCAACGAAGACGGTTCCGTGCCTATTAAGCATTCTATATTTTCAACATTTTCTTCTGCTTTTTATTCCAAGCGCGGAGCTCGCGTGTGACGCCGATGGAGAGCGAACATGAGGTGAGAACCGCACAGAGATGTAAACAGGGCAGTGAATAGAGACGGCCATGTTTACCCAGTACTTGAGCGCCCGGCGCGAGATTACTCTCAGAAGAAGTTTCCTTTGTCCGCCAGCCTTCTTCTGGTTTCAACTTCTTCTTATTTAATCCATATTCATAAATTTGATTAAGCTCCCTTCTTATTTATTTTCTATTATACGACTAAAATACTTTTTTGTTTTCTTTTCTCGTTCTCCTCTCCCCCGCCCGATCAAATTTAATTAGAGCGATATTATTCCGCCAACCGCTGAGGGGCGAATAAAATATATTTGATAGTTTTATTCCCGCTCCAGCTTCTTTTTTACCATTCGGCCCTTTTTGTTCGCCAGGGTGGCCGAGACGAATTATTAGCAAAGTATTTCCTCCATTCGGCGGGAAATTGCGGCTTAGATATAAAGAGAGAAATAAATAGGGTCAGATATTCGCTCATTGTATATATAGACGCGTGTTCCCTGTTAATTAGAAGGTATTATAAATTTTGCGCAATAAAAGCTGTAAAATGTTTTAAATTATGATAGTTCTCTTGACCTCGCGTGCTCCTATATATATTACAATATATAATCGTGTGCATATATAAATATTGTATCGGCCGCGCCTAGCGCCGTTTGAATACAGGTACAACGCGTGAGTTCGTGTTAGGTAGGCGGCTAGGAATTTGCATGTTTTCACAAGAATAAACATGACTTAGAAGAACTTGTATCTCAAATCTGTTTTCGGCTTCTTGTGGCCATTGTTGTCGCCTTTTGTCGTGTGGCTGGTCGCACGCCTATTTAGCGCCCCGTTCCTACAGTCTAGCCGTGGTGTACCTAAATGATCACTGCTCTTGTCGTCTTCAAGTCCGTTATGATGGCTGGACTTAACTTCAGCTCCCGCGAAGTATTTCAACGTCTTCTGCTACCAGCTCCCTCGACCTCACACTGGGCTCACTGGACATCTTCCGCGGGCACGTCCTGGGCAGCACATGGACCTACTTGTCCCACACCACCTACCCCGCGACCTGACGATATATGTGTCTCCTCAACCAGTCATAGGCTGTCAATATTCCTGTCCTCTCAGAGCTTCCTTTCTATCGCTAGTCTTTTGATGACATAGTAGGGTCAACTTCCGGAATTGTCGATAGGTTCTCTCGGCCTTCTTTTTTCCTCTATGAAACCCCCTCGCCCCGCGTCACACACTCGGGGAGAAGTCACATATATCTATATTTGTGAAAAAATAATAGAAAAAATAAAAAGGTCAGGTGTTGATATTAAAAACGAAGAAGGGTATATCCTGACCACGGGCACGTGTGCTTTTTATCCTCTGCCATCTAAAGACCACATGTTCTCGTGGTTAGGATATACCTTCTTGGTTTCTAATATCTATATATGTGAGAAAAAATATTTTTAAAATAGAAAAATGGTCTGGTGTTGATGGCGGAGCGCCATCTAGTGGAACAAATATTTCTTTTTTTTTTTCTTATTATTTTTCACATGAAAACCATATTTACGCAAACTTGGCCTCAAATACCCATTTCTTGATTTCTTAGGAAGCCTCTGAGACTAAATTTCTGGTCGTAGAGGTACAGTCTGCACCACGCTGACGAGAGCCAACAGCCCGAAACCGATACGTATTTGGCATTTCTTGATTTATCAATAAAATGGGTTAGCTGAATATGAAGAAATAATCTATATCAACGTTTAGTTGATTTATATTCTACTAGATGGCGCTGTGCCATATAAATTTCTCATGTAAGCGGTCAGGATTGGCCTATTTTATTCTAGGAGGACGGTATTCCCACACATGTACCAAACATAGCACCTCTTTCAAAGAAGAAAAACGCCACTTTTTGTTTATCTTTGACATACTCAGAACGTTTATGTTTATGGTCATGTTGTACAAATCGGGCAGAAACCTTTTTGGCGCAATTTTTCAACTAAAATTAGACGAATTGTCTCCTTATTTACATTTAATTCTTCTGCAAGATTCTGATGGTCAAACAACGATCCTCTTGTATCCTTTCTCTTACCTCTGTGACGAGGTGTTCGGTGCTCTCGGAAATGGTCGGCCAGGTCTTTCTTCATCTTCAATTTTTTGCCACTTTTAAAACGTGCAAACCATCTGAATATTTGTAAACAATTATCTCCATAAACTTACCTTCAACTGTTTCAGTGGAGCTTTTTCCTATTTAAAACTGAATTTGATATTGGCTCTTTGTTTAATGTGAAAAAATAGTACAAATGTGATATTGTACTGGGATAAGGTTCATAAATTAAGAAAAGAAAAAAGGCACCTCCTTATAGTGCAGCTGAAAGTTGCTGATGGCTTGTGCCATCTATCCGAATAAATATCAACTATTCGTTGAATTTTAATTATTCTTGATTAATCAAGAATGGGTATTTGATCAATTCTGGAATAATTAAAATCAACAAATAGTTGATATTTATTCGGATAGATGGCACAAGCCATCAGCAACTTTCAGTTTCGCGATAAGAAGATGCCTTTTTTTCTTTTTTAATCTTGATTTTTCAACACCAGTTGTTTGCTTATTTGACTTTAAGGCGGCATGCTTTTCGAGAATTATTCCAGTGTGGCCAGATTATAGGTGAAGGTTGACATCGGTGGTTATTGGGATTTATTTCCAACTCGTAGCAGCATCATTATGTAATTGTCGGACTGGGTATTTATAAAGAGATCCAAAAGCCAATTTTTATCATTCTCTTTTTCTCTATTGGAATAGGTTAAAAACTTTTAAATGTTTCGGTTCGTAGATTTATTGGAGTTTGTTCATAGTGGCTAAGCCTAAGTATGCAGGCTATATGCATTACAACCTAGAAATAACTCCAACTAGTATTTCTAAGCGCACTTGCATTGTTTTACGAGTTTAATTAATTTTATATTTCGCGCTGAAATTTCCAATTCTGAAATTTTGAAAAAGAATTTTGCAGCCGATTGTACCGCGACGTCATGTCACCGTCCACGTAAGTGGCGGTCAGCGTGAGGACAACTCCGGCTGAGGATAATCCGCGAGCATTGTGTCCGTGTGCTGTGAGATACCGGCCGTGACAGCCCGACGGCTTTATCAGGACATGGGCCATCGCACATGTCGAGATCCCTTGATCTCGCCTCTAATCCACCGGATCGATGGCCCTCTGGTGCCGGGGCGCGCAACCACAAAGTAAACTCCTCGCCCCAACTCCTGCTATTGGCTGACGCCCCATGTGTGAATCCATACACCACCTCACTCGCGTGTGCTACCGAGGAGGGAAATGGGACTAGACAAATATTTTGTGTTAAAGAAGTACTCTTTAAGAACGTGCTTGGCACAATTCTAAGCAACGAGATTGCTAAAATAAAATATGCTCTAAACTGTGGCCTTGGCTCACACTAATGGTCGGATCGTGGATCTTTTCTTCAGGTAATACCTCATTCAAAATCCCCACACAAATGGTCGGATCGTGGAGTCCATGGTGCGCACACAGCCTTCACTCCAGGTACTATCTCATTCAACATGTCACACAAATGGTCGGGTCGTGGAATTCATGGTGTGCACACAACCTTCACTCCAGATACTATCTCATTCAACATGTCACACAAATGGTCGGATCGTGGAATCCATGGTGTGCACACAACCTTTACTCCAGGTACTATCTCTTTCAACATGTCACACAAATGGTCGGGTCGTGGATCTTTTCTTCAGGTAGTACCTAATTCAAAATCCCCACACAAATGGTCGGATCGTGGAGTCCATGGTGCGCACACAGCCTTCACTCCAGGTACTATCTCATTCAACATGTCACACAAATGGTCGGGTCGTGGAATTCATGGTGTGCACACAACCTTCACTCCAGATACTATCTCATTCAACATGTCACACCAATGGTCGGGTCGTGGAATCCATGGTGTGCACACAACCTTCACTCCAGATACTATCTCATTCAACATGTCACACAAATGGTCGGATCGTGGAACCAATGGTGTGCACACAACCTTCACTCCAGATAAAATCTCATTCAACATCCTCACACCAAAGGTGGGATCGTGGAACCCATGATATACACACAGACTTAACTCCAGGTACTATCTCATTCAACATCCCCTCACCAATGGTGGGATCGTGGAACCCATGATATACACACAGACTTAACTCCAGGTACTATCTCATTCAACATCCCCTCACCAATGGTCAGATCGTGGAGCCTATGGTGCACACACAGCCTTCACTCCAGGTACTATCTCATTCAACATCCCCGCACCAATGGTCGGATCGTGGAGCCCATGATATACACACAGCCTTCACTCCAGGTACTATCTCATTCAACATGTCACACAAATGGTCGGATCGTGGAATCCCATGGTGCACACACAGCCTTCAATCCAGGTACTATCTCATTCAACATGTCACACAAATGGTCGGGTCGTGGAATCCATGGTGTGCACACAACCTTCACTCCAGATACTATCTCATTCAACATGTCACACAAATGGTCGGATCGTGGAATCCATGGTGTGCACACAACCTTTACTCCAGGTACTATCTCTTTCAACATGTCACACAAATGGTCGGGTCGTGGATCTTTTCTTCAGGTACTATCTCATTCAACATGTCACACAAATGGTCGGGTCGTGGAATTCATGGTGTGCACACAACCTTCACTCCAGATACTATCTCATTCAACATGTCACACCAATGGTCGGGTCGTGGAATCCATGGTGTGCACACAACCTTCACTCCAGATACTATCTCATTCAACATGTCACACAAATGGTCGGATCGTGGAATCCATGGTGTGCACACAACCTTCACTCCAGGTACTATCCCATTCAACATGTCACACAAATGGTCGGATCGTGGAACCAATGGTGTGCACACAACCTTCACTCCAGATAAAATCTCATTCAACATCCTCACACCAAAGGTGGGATCGTGGAACCCATGATATACACACAGACTTAACTCCAGGTACTATCTCATTCAACATCCCCTCACCAATGGTCAGATCGTGGAGCCTATGGTGCACACACAGCCTTCACTCCAGGTACTATCTCATTCAACATCCCCGCACCAATGGTCGGATCGTGGAGCCCATGATATACACACAGCCTTCACTCCAGGTACTATCTCATTCAACATGTCACACAAATGGTCGGATCGTGGAATCCCATGGTGCACACACAGCCTTCAATCCAGGTACTATCTCATTCAACATGTCACACAAATGGTCGGGTCGTGGAGCCCATGGTGCACACACAGCCTTCACTCCAGGTACTATCTCATTCAACATCCTCACACAAATGGTCGGATCGTGGAGTCCATGGTGTACACACAGCCTTCAATCCAGGTACTATCTCATTCAACATGTCACACAAATGGTCGGATCGTGGAATCCCATGGTGCACACACAGCCTTCAATCCAGGTACTATCTCATTCAACATGTCACACAAATGGTCGGGTCGTGGAGCCCATGGTGCACACACAGCCTTCACTCCAGATACTATCTCATTCAACATCCTCACACAAATGGTCGGATCGTGGAGTCCATGGTGTACACACAGCCTTCACTCCAGATAAAATCTCATTGACGACGTACATTTCAAGTTACATAGCAAACAGCCTACACTTATGGACAAAACTTAAGGAAGTGGAAAGTGTTCTTTGTCTTCGGTCGTCTGTTTTTTTTTTTTTTCAAGTAGACAGAGGCAATTTTGTTCACATTTGGTTATCTAGTGTGTATTCAATAAAGGCCACTGTGTATCAAATATCCCGATATACATGATAGAAGGTTTAACTTCCTCAGAAATTTCATCAGATCCCTGAAATTGCGCCAACAGAACTTGTCACCTGATGATTTCATCGATCATCTTCCCCCTCACTCCTATGGACACAATCAGGGGCGGGGTGGGGCAGTAATCCCTGGGAGTCAATCATTCTCTAGGGGGTGGCTTTTTAAAATTATTTTTTGGGCAGATTTTTCGTATATTTTGGAGCAGAATTTATTATTTGTTAAATATTTCACAGAGCAAGGTGACACACAACACATGCTATTGTCCAAATATTTCACATATTTGCAAAATGATAATACTTTTCGAAACTTTTTTTTCTAGGCAATTTATTGGATATTTTATCAACGTGAGCATACCAACTCTGCGTATAATGAATGCTCTTAGCGTTTTACTAACCACGTTTTAGATATAAAAGATAATTTTAATCCATTTTAACGCGCTTTCAAAAACTTTGTTTTTGCTCAATCAGAAGCACAATGAAGTTTCTCAGAGTTATTTGGTGTGAAGGGAATGGTGCACACCTTTAACAGAAACCAAAGTCAAGGGGTAAATAAGCGATTGCATTTACGTTGGAAAATTGTGTAAAAATGTGTTTCTTCCCTTCGCCTACTTAAGCAATTGTGACATTTTCTTTCATTTTTTTGTTTAAATAACCATATATATGTTATTTTAGGTAAATTTTTAATGGGTTTATTACAAATTTCTACAATATCGTATATTGAAAACAAAAAAGGCATTTCCTAACCCACATGAACATTTTAGATGGCAGAGCGCCATCTAGTGGAACAAAAATCAACTAAAATTGATTTAGACTTGTTCCATAATATTTGGCCGACCCATTTCTTGATAAATCAAGACAATTTCGTATATGTGAAACCACTTCGCCAGTTTCAAACGAAATGTTTCTCACAAAATGTTGCCATCGCTGGTGTCAATCATTCCCCTCTGTCCTGCGGCTCCAGAGGCTGGTAGCTCGATCTGCCCACACGGCCGCCATTGTTTACTTCGGTTTCTGGGATGATGTGGTGTCTTCCTAGCAGATTTATTTCATGTCGCAATTCCTCATTGGTGACGTAATCACTATATGAAATATTCTCTGGATCATTTCATCTCAAATGCAAAGAGGCGCTCTCACCACCCCTTGGAGTTCACCCGAGAACCAATAACCTTGCCTCGACCTTGAGTATCGAGTAGAAAATTGTGTTGGAAGTATGAAACCAGAACATTAGCCTACACACACACATAGGACGGAACATTACAAGAATGACTAAACCTAGAAATGTGCTGATGTAATAAAATCGGACTGTTCTTACACACCTCTAAAATTCGCCATCACATAATATGGAAATCAAACCACAGATCCATATCAATATGATTATCACATACGACCATGAAGTCAATTTTGATTTCAAGAAATACAAAAAAAGATGAAATTAAAAATAATTTTAGTATCACAAAAAAAGAGAGAGTTCGAACCCACGATCTTATATTTTATATAGGACTTCATTGCTCAATGTAACCACTAAGCTAAAATGAACTGTATGCTGATTGGCTAATTAGGGTCCCGTGACAGTAGAGAACCAATCAGTGAGAGAATAATAAGGGGCGGGAACCATATATACCTACATATAAACATAAAGCGTATATTAAATTTTTTATATAATATTATTCACATCACAAAAACTTTTTTTTTTACATTCTCAGCGCTTACCAGCGGTTTTTTACTGCGGCTAATATTAAGCTCGGCTTAAAAAAAATACCGTTTGATAATGTTGACAGGGTGTCGTTTAGAGAGAAATATATTTATCGGATTGTTTAACTAGGAGGGTTTGATACAACTATATTGTACTTGAGGTAGTATTTGAGAGCATTAACATCACACGTCCTAGTATGCACTTCTCTATGTAGTAGATTTCCGAGGTATGTGAACTTCTTCCACATCGTTGCTTCCAATCTACATGTGCAACCTACATTGGCCATAGTCAAATATAATGCAGAGTGTCTAACATCAATTTTCGCACATTTATTAGAAGAAGATCTACACTCACGGAGACCAAACGTAAGGAGGTGAATTATTTTATATCTCCAGTCATCTATTTTTTTTTTAAAGAGACCGAGGCAATGTTTTTCATACTTTGTTATCTCGTTTGTCTTCAATAAAGGTCACTGCGTATCAAAATCTTTCAGAATTATTGTCTAAATCTCCCGATATACATGCTGAAAGGTACAACTTCCTTCAGTTTTGTCACCATGAGTGTAATTTGTGAATATACAAATTATTTTAAAACCTTCAGAAAAAAAAAGGAGATGTGTTATATATATATTAATAAATATTCAAGAGAGGGTGAGCTGTTTTGGCGATATATTATAATATTACAATATTTATATTAAAATATATCGCGAAAAACAGCGTATTAGGTTTTAAATATATTTCATCCAATCAGAGGCGTCGTCTTGTTTTTTGAACCCAGGATTTTTAGACAGAAAGCCATCAATTTGTTTTGCCGCGGGCGCTTTTAAAAATTTAGATAAACTCGGAATATTTTAAATAAAACAAATGGACTGTGGACCAATATTGGATTCCAGTTGGAGATTTTCTGTCAGCAATATTCTGCCGCCAGAGAAATCAGAACGGCCCTGGCGGCGCGAGAGAATGCCTTCCAGAACACACGCGGGTTTTATCTGAGCTCTCCCTGGAATTGATTGTTTGAATACAATAACTCTCTTTCTAATTATTTGATTACAAGATCAAACTCTGTATTTTATTCTCACTTTAACCATTTCCACACATCAACTACTATGGAGCCTTACCTCAATGGTGATATTACAATGACTGTAAAGCGATTCGTTTCCTAAGTGAGAATTATTTTATCACTATTTAAACATATAATCACGTTTTATTATTGAAACCTAAGAATTTAAAGTTTACTCTGTACAATAGCGAATTTAGCGACGACTTTCCACACTACACGTTTTATTGTCCAGCACTGGAGAAGGAGAGAGAAATTCTCCGTCAAAAGATTGGTTATGAAAACAATTCGTCATATGTTCTAATGGCAACAACAGGAGCACAATTTACAGCACTTTCGTCGAGATGCGACATTTTTGGAATAAGTGGTAGCAGGCGTGAGACATGGTGGACATGCCTAGACAGGTTGACAAACCGAGCACCACCATTAGTGAAGGCCAAGGTACATCTCACCCCAGCATGGTGCTAACTACATAGTTCATCGACAGTGGGGCACCACTTCTTATAGATGTCGTCAAACGTTGAGCCACTGTCAACCTGAACGTCATATCAGGTCGTGGCTATACTGACATCAAGAACCCGTTGTGTATTCTTGCCTCACGATAATGCCAGACCCTCGGCTGTTAGGCGAAGTTAGCCGTCTTACGGCAGTTCAGTGTCATCCCTCTTACAGCCCCGATATGTCTCCTTGTGATTCATTGGCCTATAAATATTTCCTCAAAATAAAGAGTTGACATCGAGCGACATGCAAATACGGTAATCATGGGTTTGTTCAAATCCCGCCCTATGGGGTTTATTTATATATTGTAAGACTAACTACATGAAGTATTAATTAAGCAGAGCTTAGTATATATATATTCACAACATTAAATATATATACATTATACTTGCATTGTCAAATGTCTCATTATACATTATACATCTCAATATACTCATTATTAAAATGGATATTTTTTCCTGAAATTGTATATGACGATATCGAAAACTTTAATTTTTTCGTTTGTTTCTTTATCAGAAGCGAATTTTCTACGATCGAAAACGAAGTGTGAATCCAATTTTTACATATGGAGTTATTTCGGAAGAAATTTTCATTAGATATTCAAAGAGAATTGGCGGCCTGTATAAATGATGATGGTAGTTGTTTCTGAAGCACAAACCTTCATCTCTGATTTTGTAAATCAATTTATATATAAATGACAACAACAGATGTTGCTAGGCATTGTACGGTTAGCCATTTGACCATTTCAGGCACGAAATTATCAATGGCTGCAACTCAATAACAAAATTAAAATTAATTACCAATTAACAACGTCTTTTAAAATGATAATAAATTAAGAAGAGTTATTAATTAAATCTCTGAGTATTAATACCAAGTTAAATAGAAAGTTGATAGATGGATTTCTCTCCATGCCTTTAATTAACACTGGACGGAAGGCAAAAAATGAACAGACGAACGAACCACCTCTTGGCCTTCAGCCGAATTATTAAAAGTCGCCTGGTAATAGAGATTAATTATAACATTTGGCCGTTTTTTACTACAAACTACCCGATGCAATTGGATAATTGAAATAAATTGTGTAGTTTTTCAATATAGATATTACATAATTTTGATTTTTTGGGGGGAAAACAAAGGTACGTATATTTTTTTTTATGGCTAACCGAAGTTCTCAATGGCTGCCCATATATTGGGAGAAAAAGATAACGCAGCACCGTGGACATTCCAGCAGCCATTATAGCCGCGGTGCAACGAGCTCGACATGGATAGACAGGTGATGTCCGTTCTAAACTTTCTGTTGTCAACATGTCACATAGGCGTCCGGTAAGCCACCTCTCGCCATCCACCAAACGATGTATGAACTATGAGACATTAGAGATATGGAGCCTCTGTTGTACATTCCAGACAAAGTGTGGGTATGATGATATATGTACCTTAAAGAATACAATTCTTTCTAAACAACTTCTAGTTGAATATCTCTGCTGCACTATTTATGTATTGATGTGTTTTAAACAATCAACTTTAGAACTCAGTGCTACCTAAATGTACGAATCATTTGATATTTTAACATTTGCGTCAAAATTCCATTTTCTTGGCTGAAATTGAAAAAAACAAACAAACAGAATACATATACTCTAACATACGCTTTAATTAGGTTTCTGTTTATATATGTACAGTAGTGTGTAGTAGGTTCTCAGTTGCTGGTAGGTGCCCAGTTTATTCGCTCGCTGCTTGACTTTCGATTATATGACGCCACTTCAATCAGCCAATCAGCGTTGAGTTCTTCAATCAATCATCAGGCAGTAATTTTTTACCTCAGTGGTTGCATCGAGTAACAAAGTTCTATTTTATGATACATTAGCGCGCCATCTGTTATCAAAATTTGAAACTATTATAGACGCGCATAATTCTTTTTAAAAAGAAACAATTTCTACTGTCCTTACTGCAATGAAAAAATTAAAAGGAGGGCCTGGCTCATCAGTGGTGAACCAGGCCCTCCTTTTAATTTTGCCATTGCAGTAAGGACAGTAGAAATTGTTTCTTTTTAAAAAGAATCATACGCGTCTATAATAGTTTCGAAAGTTCTATTTTACAGACCACGATCGTGGTTTCGACTAACAGAAGTTCTCGCTCTCTCTCTCTCTTTTGGTATTTAATTTTTTTTTATTTTGCTTTTCTATTTGTACTTTTATAAAGCAAATTTTTATATAAACTCATGGAAAAACTTAAGAAAGTGGAATATTTTTGATGTCGCCGGTAGTCTTTTTTTTTTTTTTTTTTTGAAGGAGACAGAGGCAATTTTGTTTACTCTTGGTTATCTCGTGTCTTAAATAAAGGTAATTTGTATCAAATAGCTTTCAGAGTTATTGTCTGAATCCCGATATACATGATAAAAGGTATAAATTCCTCAATTTTGTCCATGAGTTTATTTTAGAGTTGTATTTATGAATTATTATGATATATTATGATTTTTATACTTTTTGTATTATAGGGTTTTGAATACTGATCTCCTTATATTGTAATGGAAACTTTTACTAGTGTGAGAATTGTGAGATTTGTGCGTGTGTTCACATCAACCAACACACTCTCAGACCTAATTATTCAATAAATTATCTGTCGTGTCTTTGCAAAGAACCAAAGCTTTATTAAATATGATGAAAGCATTCAGAAAACAGATTCCAAATCTCTCCCATCGCCTACATGAAAGATGGGAAATTTGGTATTCATCTTTATAACCTTATCCTTTTACAATATAGGCCTATAATTTGTAATATATATTTAATATATTATTTAATTACAATATAATTTTATTTTTCCGTTTATGATTACTTTTCACAATTCATCCATTCATACCTCATCCCTAAGGTTATAAATAATCGTTATTTCTCTTTGGAATAAATTTTTATTTTTCGTTGAAAAGAAACTCATGCGGAATAATTTTCAAATGCCGTTTTTACAATATTATTTAATATTTAAATATTGATTATATTTAATATTATTTTGTATTGACCGTGAATATGCTGTAAATTGAAGTGTGCATTCAACAATGTTTCTCATAACATTATTTAATTAGTCATTGTGTAATGTTATATAATAATAAATTAATATATTTATATTTAATGTCTATAATAGGGAATGTACACATAATATAAATAAAACCTCTTTATAAAAACCCTCTGTATACTTTGCAGGGCCTGGCTCATCAGTGTTAAACCCTCCCAGTGCTTTCGCTAGTTTATTCTCCAGACCGCTCTCTACGTCTATGTCCATAAATCTCTTAATCCCCTTTTTTGTATTCTCTAACAATTGCAGACGATATAATAAAATAATTATATTATAATAATAGAGTGGCATCCTGGAGATTAAACTGGCGAAACCTCTGGAAGGCATCAACACTGATGAGCCATGCCATCCCTTTTTCAATTTTTATTCATTGCAGTATGAGGTCTGTTCGATTATATCTATTTAAAAAAATGCATTAAAAATAATACCAAATAAGCGCAGTATTTTGTTAGCGCACGTAATGCTGAGATGTTAGTCAGCAATCGGCTGCTCTGTATTGCCGTTGTCCAACGTACTTAATACGATGCCTCAGCGCGCCATC
Organism: Cordylochernes scorpioides; assembly: GCA_030710605.1. Lineage (NCBI taxonomy): Eukaryota > Metazoa > Arthropoda > Arachnida > Pseudoscorpiones > Chernetidae > Cordylochernes > Cordylochernes scorpioides. The sequence continues at coordinate 1,826,759 of CP092886.1, forward strand.
TGTTATAAGAAATTTGAACTATTTTGACGCTTATGTTTCTTTTAAATAAACCAATTTTCTACTGCCCTTACTGTAATGATAAAATAATGGGAGGGCCCCTTGCTCATGAAACCGCTGGGAGGGTTCACCACTGATGAGCAAGGGGCCCTCCCATTATTTTATCATTGCAGTAAGAGCAGTAGAAATTATGTTTCATTTAGAAAAGAATCATCTCTTCTTTCTTATCTCAAAGCCATGATAATCATGGTGGGTAGTTAGCGACTGATTTTACTGTAAGTGCACCACATGTCTACACATGTGAAAAGCAGTTCGACTTTGCACTTACAAATGTGCCAGAGCCCCGTTTGGTAACTTGCACTCGCTGGTGGGGTTGGACTTTTGCAAGAATCGGGGGCCATTGGAGCATTTTTTTAACAGAAAAAAGTGTCCAATGCAGGAATCGAACCCGGGTCGTAGTGGTCGAAAACCAAACGGTTTAACCAGCCTTCCACCGACCCCCCAAAAAGAATTATACGCGTCAACAATAGGTAAATTTCTTTCCTGGTGCCGATGTAAAGATGAACATTTGATTTAAACAAAGATTTCCCAACTCTATGCCTGCACGTGCCTTCAAGTATTACTTTGAATACTTAAATTATGACGCGGTAGAAAAAGGTTTATCAAATATCAAAATTTTTTTCAAAAAATTTATGAACCATCTCTATTGTATTGTGTTTGTGCTTTCAGTTAGAATAAATCCATTCTTCTAATAACAAAAAGGAATTTCGCGATATATATTTATTAAATCTCTAAATAAATATCAAAATTTAAGTAAAAAAATAATTGAATTCAAATCAAAAAACAATAAGTTTGTTTTTAAAAATATATATTAATTTATTTTTTTCTCTCTATAAAAAGTATTTTAGTGCACATATGGGTTGCAGAGAGGGAGCTGTCTGCATGGCATTGACTTCGCCGCTCCATTCTAAGGCGTCTTTACATTTACTAATGTAATTTCTATGGGCAGCCGATGGATAAGCCTGCCAGGGTATTATTGTAGCTCGGCAGAGATGCTTTAAAGGGATCACTAAATCGAGAAAAAACGTTGTTCTAGAAATTAAGAGTTTGATGTAAAGAATATAAACGAGTAGTTTATTTATATTTCCCCCTTTGGTCCGATTCTTTTAAGGGAAAAAAGTAATCTCAAACTTATTTTAAAACTTTACGATTGGATTAAAATTGTTTAAAGTGATGAAGGGGGTGCACGAGCTTCCTATTTATGAACAGACGATAGATAGTTGCGTTGTTTCTTCTGTTTGTTGGAACTTCACGACAACCTACTCTGTCTGAACAACCAATACATACAAAGTCTTCTTTCAAACTCTTTTATATTCGAAACCACAACCTATCGATGAAGCTATTTTTTTCATTATGAAATAAAATAATTTTCTACTGACCTTCTGCAATGATAAAATTATTGATGGGCTCATAGTGGTGAACCAGCTTGCCAGTTTAATCTACAAATACTTTGTGATTTGATGCCAATAAAATAATAGATTCCATGTGTTTACTGTAAAATATATCGAAATTTTGCTATATAATTTGTGTAGCGAGTGTGGAAGATATAAAACGAATATACCTCATTGTCAATATTTTACAATTTAGCATAGAATACTAAAATTATAAAATATAATTAAATTATAAAAAATTACAATAAGGAGGACGACGAGAAGATGGCATATTCACTATCAAAATAGGCGGGAAAATTAGGCGTCGTAAATGGCTGGAGGGCCATAGTTTATCTTCTGGCCTGGAAATGTTCCATTGATAGCCTCGCCTTGTCTTTTTTCAGCCAAATTTCTCAAGGAGAATTATCAAGCAGGCCTATGTCTCATCCTTGTAAAATTCCTAGGTTATTTGATAAATAGAATCCCAAGTTTATCATTCTGGCTATATTTTTGACTAATGCTCTAGTTTTTAGTATTTGGGCTTCATCCAAGAAAATACCAGACCTATTCTCGAAAATAAAAATTCTGCTTAACTATTTCAAAGCAGATATTTAAAATAATATTTTGCTCAAATATTTTTTCCAAAAACATTTAAAATTCTATTCCGGGAGAGAAATTCAGTTGGAATAGGTTTCAAAGCATAATCACCCGTTTGAAACATGTCGCTCCACAATATTGGCTTGCAACTCCCAGTCGAATTTGCATGTAATTTGATGTAAATAGGCAATGCAGAAAGTTGCCGAGTCAGAAGGGAGATTTTCCTCTATCCCCTCAACCTCTGCTGCTTCCACTTAAGGAAATACAGAAGGAGGGCTTAGATTTCGCACTTGAAACATCTTTGGAATCCATCGCGTGCCATGTAAAATTTACACAGTTAAAAATAATTGTTTATACTCTTAGAAAAATTCAAAAAGAAGTGCTTGTTACCTAAAAGGAATACCATTTATAGTATATTTTCTGTGATTTTACGAAACAAAATTATTATTCTCCGTATATATATATATAATTATATTGTAAATTTTATATAAAATAAAAATAATACTTCGGTTTTCTAGTATGTAACGTGGCATCATACAGCATAGAATGGGAATATCACACAATACTAGCACTTCTCTCCTCTATTATGTAACGTGGCATCATTCAACATAGAATGGGAATGTCGCACAATACTAGCACTTCTCTCCTCTAGTATGTAACGTGGCATCATACAGCATAGAATGGGAATGTCGCACAATACTAGCACTTCTCTCCTCTAGTATGTAACGTGGCATCATACAGCATAGAATGGGAATGTCGCCCAATACTAGCACTTCTCTCCTCTATTATGGAACGTGGCATCATACAGCATAGAATGGGAATGTCGCACAATACTAGCACTTCTCTCCTCTAGTATGTAACGTGGCATCATGCAGCATAGAATGGGAATGTCGCACAATACTAGCACTTCTCTCCTCTAGTATGTAACGTGGCATCATACAGCATAGAATGGGAATGTCGCACAATACTAGCACTTCTCTCCTCTAGTATGTAACGTGGCATCATACAGCATAGAATGCGAATATCGCACAATACTAGCACTTCTCTCCTCTAGTATGTAACGTGGCATCATACAGCATAGAATGGGAATGTCGCACAATATACTAGCACTTCTCTCCTCTAGTATGTAACGTAGCATCATACAGCATAGAATGGGAATGTCGCACAATACTAGCAATTCTCTCCTCTAGTATGTAACGTGGCATCATACAGCATAGAATGGGAATGTCGCACAATACTAGCACTTCTCTCCTCTAGTATGTAACGTGGCATCATACAGCATAGAATGGGAATGTCGCACAATACTAGCACTTCTCTCCTCTAGTATGTAACGTGGCATCATACAGCATAGAATGGGAATGTCGCACAATACTAGCACTTCTCTCCTCTAGTATGTAACGTGGCATCATACAGCATAGAATGGGAATGTCGCACAATACTAGCACTTCTCTCCTCTAGTATGTAACGTGGCATCATACAGCATAGAATGGGAATGTCGCACAATACTAGCACTTCTCTCCTCTAGTATGTAACGTGGCATCATACAGCATAGAATGCGAATATCGCACAATACTAGCACTTCTCTCCTCTAGTATGTAACGTGGCATCATACAGCATAGAATGGGAATGTCGCACAATACTAGCACTTCTCTCCTCTAGTATGTAACGTGGCATCATACAGCATAGAATGCGAATATCGCACAATACTAGCACTTCTCTCCTCTAGTATGTAACGTGGCATCATACAGCATAGAATGGGAATGTCGCACAATACTAGCACTTCTCTCCTCTAGTATGTAACGTGGCATCATACAGCATAGAATAGGAATACCACACAATACTAGCACTTCGCTCCTCTAGTATGTAACGTGGCATCATACAGTATAGAATGGGAATGTCGCACAATACTAGCACTTCTTTCCTCTAGTATGTAACGTGGCATCATACAGCATAGAATAGGAATACCACACAATACTAGCACTTCCTTTATCTAGTATGCAACGTGTGGCATCATACAGCATTAAATAGGAATGTCTCACAATATATACTATCTTGGAAGTCACTTCTCATTTTAAAGTCTTGAGGCTCTTTATTTCTGAAGTATATTCAAAATTTAAATCGTTGAGAGGATTCCAGCAAACGGCATCTAAAATATCAATTTATTTTGCTACATGTTTAATTTGCATTTACCTTTGTTACATCTATTTTACATTATCGCCTACATAGGTGAACTCCATTTCTGAGGCCTACGTAGATGTACTCTATTTACAGTGTTAGCTTGGCACTTGATAAAGAGTGAAGTATAAAGAAATTTTAAAAATAAAGATAGTAAAAATATCTAGAAATATTTTCCATCGCAGAGAGAAGCTCTTCCAACAATGAAAAGTCCTCTTCGATGCAATCAAGGGGTCTTCAGAGAGAATGTTACTCTTGCAATGGTGGTTTTCAAGCTGTACATTTGTTGTGAGAATTCCAAAATTAAATTTCTATATCGATTTGGAAACACCTGATCGGTGAGGATGAAGTACAACATTCATCGCGTTGTTGAAAATAAACGAGAAACCTCCTGACGTCGCGTTAAGTGCAGCAGGTGTAACCCTGGCTGGTGATTGATTGACGAAAGGCTGTCAAATGTCGCAGGGGGGAAGCCAATCTCACATCGAAGTTGTCGGTTTGGGTTAATTTTAGGTGGATTTAAAGACTTCTTTGAATTGGAAATACCCCCATTCTTCTGTGAAATCTGAGTTGTGAATTTGAGTTTATTAAAGTCGACATCACGAAGGTCATATAAGGCGACAGGAGAATAGAGAAGAAGGAAGTGTTGATTGATGTCGCAAGCAATTGGGCGAAGAATAGGACGGCCATGTCTCCACGGCATGTCCGGCTGGATGATAATCACGTGTCACGGTTCAGATGAGAGACATCAGGAGATAAGGTGACATAACACTAAAGGGATACACGCGAATGAATAAAAGATTTGAATTTACGGAGATGATTTTAGCATAATACGTATATAGACAGAACAATAATTTCGCAAGTGATTGCATTTTTCTAGGCGTTGTTCTTGGTTCGCCATCATGGCGCCCAGTTTTACTTGTTACAACTCTGTTGTCCTAAAGTTAAGAACGATATTTGACTCACTTTGAATCGTACAAAATAAATGTCTACAGATGAATATTTATAAAAATGTTAAATACATTGCGCACACATCAGGAGTGTGAAAACATCGAGTGCCACATTGGCAGCAGACGTAGATTTTCCTTTTCTTCCGATTGTATATGTGAAACTCCAGAATTGTAACCTACTCTAAATATGATGTTGGTATAAAATATGTAATTAATATTTTTGGTAATATATTTTATCGATATTGACGTTTTGATAACAACGTTGTTACTGAAATGTCACACATTTATTTATTTGTATTTGGTCTTATTGCCTTGTGTTTCTAATATAAAATTCAAATTGCACCTTATCACGTTTATGCACACACACAAGCCTTTATTAAGACATCTCGCTCAGAAAAGAAAAAAGAAAAAAAAAGGTTGAAGGATATTTTAAATAGAAAAATAAAAATAAAACAGGGAAAGAATATCTATGTACATCGTTTTTCGTGCATAGAACACAGTGAAGAAGTAGACTATTGAGTAAATGGCTGCATCTTGTGAAGAAGAAAATATTCCCACACAGTTCAGTTACTTTGTTAGGTCTTTTTTTCCTCCTTGTAGTCTTGAAAAAATTAAAGAACTTTAAAACAGCTGACACATTATCCATCAAGTCTGAAAGAAAGGAATACAGCGAAACGTGCTTATCACGTTTATGCTTATTCTCATATATTCTATGATTTTCAAACTTTGGCAAAAATTTCCAGAAAATATACAGAACGTGAAAATATTCCTAAAATAACTTTTTCGATTTTTTAGGTTCCTTTTTAGGCGACCACTTGTCAGCGCCGCTCTGGCGGACACCCACAGACCACCTCCTCCACTGCCCTGTTGTATCACCGGGGTATCTGTCAGTGTGGTCACCAGTTGAGTGAGAGAGGTGTCACACCCTGCCTTACCTCCAGTTACAACACTAGGCGTCTAAACCACTTCAGATGCTTAAGCTTTTACACATTAAGATGATTTTGTTGAACATAAGACAATAACGTGAAATCTCCATAATAAATAAAACCACACACACAAAGCACGCGAATGTTTCTTCTAAAACCAAATGAACCAAACTTTCTACTCTCCTTACTGCGATGAAAAATATTGAGAGGACTTGGCTCATCAGTGGACAACCCTCCTAGAGGTTTAGCCAAATTAATCCACCAGACCTCTTTTAGAGATCCCTAATACTGTGTCGGGCGATTCTACTTCTATAGGCAAAATTGAAGGGGGGAATCTTCGTTATGGTATTTAAGAAAACTATGGACATAAGCTTTTATATGTGGTAAATATCCTAAAACCTTAATTTAAATACTATAACTAGGATTTCACCCTTCAGTGTTGCCTATATAAGTAGAATACAGTAGTAGAGCTCTAAAAAAGCGGTCTGGTGGATTAATTTGGCGAAACAGCTGGGAGGGTTCACCACTGATGAGCTAAGCCCTCCCAATGTTTTTTCATCGTAGTAAATAAAGTATAAAGTTTGTTTCAATTGGTTTTAAGAGAAACCTTCTTGTGATTTGTAGTTTTATTTCTTATAATTCTGTTGATCCTGCCAGGGCGGTGGACCAGGAATACAGATATTGAAAATATTTTCTCTTCGTGGGCGGAATTTCCTTTGAAGTGAAAGAACAATATGCAGAATAAAACAGAAGAATATTAAAAACATGGAAGCAAAGGAATGTAATAACCGCTGCAAACATATTTCAAAAACAGCGGCGCTTTGAAGGTGCGAGCCTCTTTGCGTGCTGCCGGACAATTTCAAATATTTCATTTTGGTGGCGTTCCACTGTCCAGCGGAATCTCTTTCATTCCTCTTTGAAGTTGAATATATTTGGATAGAGAGGGGAATATAGGATGGACACAGGTGCCGTATATATCGTGAATATATAATTGTATTACCTTGTAAAAGGTTAGCGTTCAGCCAACTGATATATTGGTAAAATAAATAATATTTTGATCCAATATATTCCTTTTTAATTAAATATAATTATATGTAAATGTACTCGTGTATCGGGGTTAATATAGGATTGCACAATATCAGGGTGTTATGGTGCAACCTGTCGTATATATCGTAAATATAAATTGTGCGTAAATATACTCGTGTATCGGGGTTAATATAGGATTGCACAATATCAGGGTGTTATGGTGCAACCTGTCGTATATATCGTAAATATAAATTTTGCGTAAATATACTCGTGTATCGGGGTTAATATAGGATGGAGGCAATACCAGGGTGTTATGGTGCAACCTGTCGTATATATCGTAAATATAAATTGTACGTAAATATACTCGTGTATCGGGGTTAATATAGGATGGAGGCAATACCAGGGTGTTATGGTGCAACCTGTCGTATATATCGTAAATATAATTGTACGTAAATATACTCGTGTATCGGGGTTAATATAGGATGGAACAATACCAGGGTGTTATGGTGGAACCTGTCGTATATATCGTAAATATAAATTGTGCGTAAATATACTCGTGTATCGGGGTTAATATAGGATGGAGGCAATACCAGGGTGTTATGGTGGAACCTGTCGTATATATCGTAAATATAAATTGTGCGTAAATATACTCGTGTATCGGGGTTAATATAGGATGGAGGCAATACCAGGGTGTTATGGTGGAACCTGTCGTATATATCGTAAATATAATTGTACGTAAATATACTCGTGTATCGGGGTTAATATAGGATGGAAACAATACCAGGGTGTTATGTTGCAACCTGTCGTATATATCTTTGTAAAAAAGTAATTAAACTCGTGTATATAGGTTAATATAAGATGAAAGGTGATCAGTATGTTATGGCGGAACCTGTTCTATATATCTCTCTGCGTGTACGGAAATATACTCGTTTACCGAGGTTAACATTGGATGAACAGAAGATCAGGGTGTTATGGCGCAATCTGTCGTATATCTATGCACGTAAATGTACTCGTGTATCGAGGGTAATATTGGATGAATATAAGATTAGGGTATTATGAGGGAATATATTTGGTATATTTACGTATCGTTCTGAAAATATATAAATCCAAATTTGAATCTTTAGATAATAAAAAGGCACAATTTGACTTGAATAAAAATATTTTTAAACTTACATTATATTAATTCAAATAGATAAAATAGAGAGTGCTAAGAAACGAAACACGCTACACTCTTGATTTGACGAAGCTTTTTCGGTTTTGGGCTCGTAGTTTCAATAGGCGCAGAGTTCCCTCCTGCCTGATGTGGTCAGGGAGAGGTCTCCTCGCGTGGAGAGGGGGCTGCTATCACACACCGGGCACGTTATAGGAAACCGACGTAGAACTACAACGTACAGTCTGTCAAGACGGCAATGCAACGACGGTTGAAGTTGGCCCTTGGAGCCGAGGTACCCAGGTCGCCCTGAAAAATGCGTGGTGGGAGGTTCTATCTCCGACTCGGGATGGTATCACCGCGGCAGTCTTGGCCTGGGATGTGGCAGTTCGGTCGCCAAGGGACTTATCCTGACGTTTACCCAGGTCAAGCGGACACAGGAAGTTTGGTGAGTCCCAGCAGCTCAAGAAGTCTGACGTAGTTGAGGGAGCTAGTAACAAGAAGGAGCTGAAACATGCCAAGGGAGCTCCCGGCTGTTGGGCTACGGAGTCGAGGGCCACAAGAGGACTGAACTTAGGGACGCTTCCTCGTGGAACTGCGATAAAACCACCTTTGGGCGAAAACCGCGAAAGGCCGAAGTCGGAGTTTGGAGGCAAGTTCTTGTGGTTAGGCGGCCTACAAGCCCAAGTGGCCCAGCATATCCGAATGATTAAAATAAGACATATCGCCAAGCTGTCTGCATCTCACGTCGCCATTAAACCATCCGCACTCTTTAACTATGAACCGTCCCAGTACATATCATAATACAGAATATAGAGCGAAAATATAAACATTATTTTTCAGTTTCCACTATAACAATATATTAGTAGAAATGTGCGCGCAAATATATCAATGTCGAGATATAGTGGTAAATGGCGATATATTTCGCGCCCCGCTCCTATCTTGAAATAGGAATCTTAATTACGGCCTAAATGTGGGCCGATGTAATCTGGATAATGGCAGCATCAATTCCTCATTACCGCAGGGCCACATTTAAAAATTATCAAGCGAATCTTATTTAGCGCCGTTAAATGATATTTTAATACTCTCGTGTTACATCACACGCGCGTGCCACACCGGGGACGCTTGTAACACCACCGGGCGCTGCCCTATACATTCTGTTGTTTACTTCAGGAACCTATGCACAGCCAGCATCGTCCACATCTCTTTTTAAAATTATATTGAAACGAATATTTATAGTATTATAGTGAATGTAACAAAACAAATTTCTGACAAATGTGACCGATTTCATAACTCCTCTCCTGTGATGTTTAATTGAAGCCGTCCCTGTTCTGATGAGGGCCATGGCCCTAAACCATGGTATACAGGTTGGTGGCTTTTGTCTGAATCTTCCAAAACTGGTGTTGTGGCTTATTCTTCATCCCCACCTTTAATACGAGTATTTTATAAATCGAATGCATTGTTTTTGTGCATATTCTAAAAGACGAAGAGCCTCTTTTGGTATATGAATAGCATTCTGCGGCAATTTTATGTTATCTTATAGCTTGTATATTTATTTATAGTAAGATTTCTATATATTGTGTGGTAAAATAATTCCAAAACCAGGCAAAACGAATTATGAAGTAAATAAAAGTTATAGACCTATATCATTGACATCTAATCTCTCTAAAACATTTGAGAATATAATAAAAAATAAATTAAGTAACTATTATTTAGAAAATAATCTAATGAGCTCAAGGCAGCACGGCTTTATGAAATCTAGATCAACTATTACAGGAATGGAAAAAATTATAGAAACTATATTGAAACATAAACAAAAAGAATTGATTTCCTTGATAGCTATAGATATAGCTGGTGCATTCGACAATGCATGGTGGCCTGCGATTATAAAACGAATGGATAATGATAATGTTCCCTCAGATTTAATACGGATCATAAAATCTTATTTGAATAATGAAAGGGAGGTGAAATTTACATACGAATCAGAAACTTTTTATAAGAAACTAACTAAAGGATGTCCACAGGGTTGACCTTTATCACCACTTCTATGGAATATTTTGCTAAATGATTTGTTGATAAATTTTGAATCAATGAATGCAGATATTATATGTTATGCAGACGACGTTACAATAATTTGCTGGAATAAGACTATCGAAGGACTAAAAACCGCAAGTGAATACATCTTAAATTATGTGATCCAATGGTGTAATAGAAATAAATTAACGATCAGTACAGAGAAAACTAATTTGCTATACCTGCATAACAGAGAAAAAATACCTATTAAGGTTATTAACAATATAATTAGGCCGGTCAAGCAAGTAAAAATTCTGGGAATGAAATTTTCAAATCACAAATGGAAAAATAAAGTTAACTTTACTCCGCATGTAAATGATATTCTGTGTAAGGCAGGGCGTATGAAAAATTTATTATGTTCAATAAGCGGCAATATGTGGGGTTTAGATACTCAAAAGAGGTTAACTTTATATAAAACAATAATAAGGCCTGTACTTACATACGGATCAGAAATTTGGTTTAAATATTTAAACAATCGTTCTAAACAAAAACTGAATTTCATGCAGTACCAGATCATTTTATGGGCAGTCAGAGCATATAAAACTACTTCATCAAACTGTGTGCATAGTCTGGCAAAAATTCCACTCCTAACAGACTATATAGAATCTACTTATATAATTGCCATATTCTGAAGCTCACGGATAGAATGCGCGCCCATTGGCTGCCGCCGGCGAACACGTGTCCTCCCTGCCCCCCCCTAGACAACCCCTGTCATCAGCTGTGTGATACATACACCTGTCTATAGCGGCCATTCTAGACAACCCTGTTATCAGCAGTGTGTTACATCCACCTGTCTATACAGACCACCCTGTCTATAGCGGACACTTTAGGCAACCCTGTAATCAGCAGTGTGTTACATCCACCTGTCTATACAGACCACCCTGTATATAGCGGCCATTCTAGAAAACCCTGTTATCAGCTGTGTGATACATACACCTGTCTATAGCGGCCACTCTAGACAACCCTGTTATCAGCTGTGTGATACATCCACCTGTCTATACAGACCACCCTGCCTATAGCGGTCACCTTAGGCAACCCTGTTATCATTAGTGTGTTACATTCACCTGTCTATACAGACCACCCTGTCTATAGCGGTCACCTTAGGCAACCCTGTTATCAGCAGTGTGATACATACACCTGTCTATACAGACCACCCTGTCTATAGCGGCCACTCAAGACAACCCTGTTATCGGCTGTGTGATACATACACCTGTCTATACAGACCACCCTGTCTATAGCGGCCACTCTAGGCAACCCTGTTATCGGCTGTGTGATACATACACCTGTCTATACAGACCACCCTGTCTATAGCGGCCACTCTAGACAACCCTGTTATCGGCTGTGTGATACATACACCTGTCTATACAGACCACCCTGTCTATAGCGACCACCCAAGACAACGTTTTTAAAATATATTCGCACTCGGGTAAAACCCGGGGGTTGCCCGGCCATTCGTCTAGTCTAGAATAATCAAATATGATCTAGCTCATCTGTCCACTGAAGATCTAATTGCTTACGAACCCCATGCTCCAAGTATAGTCAAATCATTCTTACACGCAAAAATGAAATAAATTTTTGATAATACTAATGAAATTTTCAGAAGCTTTTTCGTGTCTGGAATCCCAAGATTTTTCCGTCCAAAATTTTATAATATCCAATTCATTACAGATCAGGTAATTTTGGGAAATTTTTGTCAACTATCGGCGCGGTGAAGGAACCGGGATGCTTCTGCGGAGGTGAAATTCAGGACTCGAAACATTTACTAATGGATTGCCCAATTTTCCGGGTTTATAAGGAAAACAAGTTTGGTCGTATTGGACAGCTTGATGAATTTGTAGACGATAAAGAGAGGTGTAAAAGTTTTGATCAATTTTGCAAATTTATTTACAACTTTCTTTTGAAATGGAAAAGGGAGAGGGAAACTTAGAAGGAAAAGATTGCGATGCTTGCTTTGTTGTTTGTTTTTCTCTTCGGACAATTTTCTTTAGTTAATTATGTAAAATAATGAATTGAACAGGATTGTATATAGCCGATTTGTTGTGATGTAGAGAGAGGTATCGACGCAAATGTCCCTGCGTTTGGGACATCGCGTTTCATGATGTTAATAAATAAATAACATAATATATTGTGTGGTTTTACTGATATATATACAAGTACAAATCTATGAAGCATAAACTACTATTGCACGAATATTTATTTCCAAATAAAACAATCTCCTACTGCCCTTAATACAATCGAGTGAAGTTGAAAGTTTGCTTGTTCCTCGCACCTTTCCACAATATCTGACCAATGACACCATGTAGAGGTAAGTCAGTCGATGTCATAGCTTGAACCTCTGAATATGCTAATTAGTATTGTAATAGAAGAAAAATGAATAATTTCTTTAAAATGTTCTAAAAATAGCCTAGTCATTTCTGTGACGTGATTGGCAGCAATTTATCAGATGCCAAAAAACTAAAGAGAGCCGACATTATGTTTTAAAGCATGTTTTTAATGACTTAAAGCTTATGATGGTTATCAAACACCATCAAGAATCACAACTTGACACCCTAATATGATTGAGTGGAGATAAGAAAGAAGATGTTTTAAAGCACTTCAAAATATTATATTTGCCTATATCAAAAGTTTATTGCAGGTGGTTTATTTTTACCAAAGATTTTTAAAAATTCCTTTTGCAATAAATTTGTTTATTACCAAATCCAAGAGCTCTCTCTCTTCTACAGTCAGAACTAAACTAAGAGAAAGATTTATATTTATCTGATTATTATTTATATTTTATATAAACTGCAGACAAATAGTAAGCTCAATATATATATTTACATTCAGTATACATACATTCATGGACAAAACTTAAGGAAGTGGAATGTATTTTATGTCGCCCGTTGTCTGTTTTTTTTTAAGGAAACAGAAGCAATTTTGTTCACACTTGGTTATCTCGCGTGTCTTCAATAAAGGTCACTGTGTATTCAATATCTTTCTGAGTTATTATATAAATCTAGATATATTTTCTAAAGTGTACAACTTCCTTAAGTTTTATCCATGAGTGTAGAATATACAGCGTACAAAATTTCTGGAGTATAAAAATAAAATTGTAAATGGCGTTAAAACACTTTACATTTTTATTAGTTCAATATTTCTACACAAAATTCATATGAAAAAGGCATAAAAAATACCTTTTAAAAAATCGTCCGCTGGCTCGTCCATTTATTCACCAGGTAACAACGTGCACTATCCGACAACAATGTGACACTTTATAGTCGCCAAGTCTCAATATTCTTCACATGTTTAAAGACGATGCATTAGCAGAAAACTCTGTCGCAATCCTTCATCCACTTTGATTAACACTAGTATATATGTTCTTTTGATATAAATAAAACACAACCCGTATACTACTTTATATGTTCAAATAGAATAAAAAATATCCAGACGTTTTACAAAAGGACTGGTGACATTAATACGAAAAAGACAAGTTGAGATTTGGATAAACAATCAAATAGGTTATATTCGATATTTTCCTGCGTGTTATTCATCATGTAACTCTTGATTTAAAATAAGGGCCAAGTTTCTTGTACTTATCCCTGGTTGCATTATTGATTTTATTAGAAAATAGGTTATCGAAGTGAATCTGCCAAATGTGTTAACAACTAAGAGCTTGCATACCACGATGTGAGCAATGTGAAGCTGCACGAACAACACAAGTGCTGCCCAGTAAATCAGAGTGAGAGACGGGTGTTTAGATTAGAGCCATATATCTGTCCCAATGTCCGGACATTAAAATGACGGCGGGCCGCGATAAGGAATGCCACGGATTGATCGGGCATCGACCGAAACTGCGTGACGTCCTCTCATTTGGATTGAGGAAACTCCTTCGAAAGCTGCTGCTACTGCTGGAATTCGACCTCGTGCCACCACGTCACAAATGTGTTATTCTTTCACTAACTAACTTGAATCCAATCATGTTAACGATAATTATATAATAAATTGATGCTAATAATATTACGCAGAAGATTGTGAAAAATTATGATATCGTAATATGAAAGTGAGAAATTTATTTCTTATAGCATGTTGTTTCACGTCCTCTATTTCCCCAACTTATCTCCAGCATTCGGCTGCGGGTTGATCACGCTTCCATCATCTTCTCTGTCGTCAATCCCAGATCACTGATTGACAAATTGACAAAACTTTAAAAAGTGGAATCGTCTGTATTTTTTAAGGAGACAGGGGCAATAAACGAATACAAAGCAATAAGAGGAAATTTTATACACACTTGGTTATCTCGTGCATCTTCAATAAATGTCACATATCATATATAAAACTAGACGAATGGCCCGGGCAACGCCCGGGTTTTACCCGAGTGCGAATATATTTTAAAAACGTTGTCTTGGGTAGTCGCCATAGACAGGGTGGTCTGTATAGACAGGTGTATGTATCACACTGCTGATAACAGGGTTGCCTAAGGTGACCGCTATAGACAGGGTGGTCTGTATAGACAGGTGGATGTATCACACAGCTGATAACAGGGTTGTCTAGAGTGGCCGCTATAGACAGGTGTATGTATCACACAGCTGATAACAGGGTTATCTAGAATGGCCGCTATATACAGGGTGGTCTGTAAAGACAGGTGGATGTATCACACAGCTGATAACAGGGTTGTCTAGAGGGGGGCAGGGAGGACACGTGTTCTCCGGCAGCCAATGGGCGCGCATTCTATCCGTGAGCTTCAGACAGAATAAGGCAATTATATATATAGATAAGCTTGTAAGACGTCCGTGGCTCACCTGAAGCGCGCGACCTGCTAGTCGTTTAAAACAAAAAACCTCGTAACAGATGGACGATTGGTCCATCGAAATATTGGATAAATAAAACTTATTAAATCCAACATAAGCCTTATTTATAAATATTGATATTATGGAGTGCTCTATATTCCGAATTTATATATACATACATAAACCTTTATCATGTTAATATATGATATGCTGATAGTGGACATTGCTGCTGCTGTGATAGAGATGCATGGAGACATCTGAGGCTCTTCATTGGACACGACAACAACAACAACAACATATGATATGTTAAATAAATTGGCCTACATTATAAATAAATACAGGATTGACTCTCAAGACAAGCCAACTTCTTGGCAGGATAATATATAAAATATTTTTAAATATTAAACATATTCAGTATATGTTGTTTGATGTAGCTCAGGAGGGTGCCGTTGTATCATTAACCGTTAGATATTTATAAGAATAGCTTAAGACAAACAACAGGCACATAGACTCGCACACAAAACTGCTATATGAATATAAAATCCATATTAAAAATGAAATATGCAATAAAACGCTTGAAGAGTAAAATGTAAAACAATAAAGCCACGTTATTACATCGGAAATAGTTCTGAGATTAAAATATTCCCGGAGACACATCTATCACAAACCCCCGCACATGTTGGGAGTGTGTTCAACACCATGAGCACATGCTATGTGAGCTCCACCTGGGCGATGTAAGACGGCAGCGAACGGCGCATTTTTCCTCGTCCTATAAAGAATGAGAGAGAACCTCAAAAAATATTCTTTCTTTCTTAAACGT
>CP092886.1:1852275-1893594 GCA_030710605.1 Cordylochernes scorpioides
TTTCTCTATTTACATGCCACGGTCCTGTTTAAATAATGTCGTTTTCTAAGACGCCTCGGAAAAGAGGCAACAAATTCGAAATTGACTTTCATGACCTTTCTCTTAATTCTTTTCACGTACTTGAGGCAAACATTTATCTCCAACCAAGGATATTGTGGTGGGATTGTTCGCATCATAAATTTCCACAAAACCTTCTTTCACAACTTTTGTGAGAATTTCTGAATAGGCAAAGAAGCTATCTGATCCCATATACGAATATATTGCTTTGAATATATATTACAAAATAATCTCCCGTATATTTCAATGATATCATAAACTAATCCCTACCTATATATATATTAACAATACTATATTTTTGTTGCCTCTCATTTTGTATATTAAATTATTTTGAAGGATGTTGGATGAGTTATTCGAAATTTGGTGAATTTATCATTTACTCTGTTTTCTTCACAAACTCTATAAAACGTAGGGGCACACGGACAGTGTGTTCACTTGTGCCAACGCAGTGAATTCTCTCGCGCTAGAGAAATTGCTAATGTTGCCTCAACTTTTACTTTGCTGAGCTATTTGTTTCTAAAATAATCCCTTCATATTTACTACAGGAATCAAGTAAAGCCAAATATTTGGGGAAAAAAGATATAGTGTCCTCTTTTCAAAAGTTGTATTTAATAATGGAAGATAGTTTCCTACAGGAAAATATTCTGGCAAAGCTGAGTTCAAGAAATGACGTGATGTGGCGCTTTGGTTCCAAATTTGAGTAAATAATGCATGTTTGTGTTCAAACATTTATGTTCAATTTTCCTTTATTAATGGTTATTTTATAAATCTTTTAATTTGGATATCATAAAAAATATATATTCAATAATGTTTAAAATTATATATATATAGGTTTGCTTTTTAGTACGAAATTTTTATTACCATTTAAAAACGTAAAATAAAATTTACTATCGCGTACTGTTCTAAAAACGTTGGTTATTAATTCATTTTATCGGCTGAGATTGCTGAGGAGGTATCAGGGGCCAAATTGAGTACGGACACGCAAATCCTCCGGGCGCATCGATCCCGTCCCAAGATCCCGCGCCCAATCTATTTATTTAAATGAAAGAATCGACCGGGAGTTAGTACACTGTACTTGTCGGCTTCACCTCCACTTCCCAGTCTCAGTGGCTTCCCCATTGTTCCTTGGGTCTCACGGCAGACATTGATGCCCCACCAACCATAGCACAAGTTTTCTTTCCACACTGCGGGATATTCTGGCAGTCGAACACGTGAGACACCTAGCGAGCCAGTCATCACTACCCTGATGCTGACACAGTGTGGGGCATCTTCCCCTGTTCAAACGGTGTATTCCTTTTTTTGCCTTTCACACGAAAAAAAAAAAAGGTTTAAACAAAAATAAAACAAATCAATCAACTCGGTACATACTCTAGGTTGGGTATGACCACCTTTAGAATCTTTGAACCTGCGGGGAAACTACCATCTCCGAATTTGCCGAATGTTGATTTAGCGGTGGGTTAATTACACTCATGGACAAAGGAAGTTGTACCATTTAGCATGTATATCGGAATTCAGACAATAATTCTGAAAGATATTTGATACAATGTGATTTTATTGAAGATACACGAGCTAACCAAGAATGAAATATGGCCTCTGTCTTCTTAAAAAAAAAAAAAAAAAAAAAAACGACAGGCGACATCAAAGACTCCACTTCTTCAAGTTTTGTACACAAGTGTATTTATAACTAGGTTGATTACGTGATAAGTTCAAATGGAAATTTTTTAACGTTTTCAAATTTTGCGCCTCGATGTGTGTGAGACAATTCAGCAGAAAAAAAAAATCGAATATTTTACTGAAATATTATCCATAAGGGGAAAATATAAACATTCCACAAAGAGAAGAGAGAGTTTACCTAACATCTATTAAAGTGGCCTCTTTAGAAAGCGGCCGATGCGATTGTAAAACCTAATTAAAAGTTAGAGTGGAAGTTGCTTCTCTTTGGTGCCGAGTTCTTTAGGCAGAAAGAACTTAGAGCCGACCACTTGGGCCGTCCAACCTCAAGTCAGATTTCCATTGAAATTGGTGTTTGGATTTTTTATTAGATGCCAAAAGTATTTTTCTGTGATGTAGATATTTGGTGTCTTGCGCTCTCTCTTTTATTAATATTTTTTAAAATCCTTAGTAGGTTCGTTTTAATCTGTTTACGTCTTAAAGCATGTGAGGTATATAGAAAAAGGAGTTGAAACAAAGATAACTCTGTATTTACAGGAGATTATATTATTATTTTTTTTATTTCAAGTTTTTTATTATTAAAAACTAGATTTTAAAATCTATCTGACTTGTTGCTCCTTCCAAGGCGACCATAGAAACTAGCGAATCACAGCAATTCTCAGGTCTGACGTCAAAGGACGAACATTTATTGCACTTCCAATACCACGCGATAACACAATTCAAACCTATCGCACTTGTGAAGGAAACTAAGAGAGTATTTAGGGGCAGAAGATAGTAAAATGAAAATTAGCAGGAAGAAAATCTCACCTTCACTACGACTATATTTTCCAACAACAAAAATGCAGATTGCATTCTCAATCTGATACAAAATGATGTCCAGAAAATTCCATTGTGGAAAAGAATGGAACAACCTGAGCGCCTCCAACATCTCCAGAAGCCTGATTTTTAAGATTAAAGACAATTTATTTCCACAAAAGAGATATATCACATTTCATATCTGAGAAAGAAATTCCAGATCTTTTTTTTTTTTTGGTTTCAATTGTGAATAAACTCTTCAGAGTCGTCGTCTCCTCATTATCTCAGGTACAACTTTTGGAAGGGAAGTGCTGTAGATAGCCCGGGTTCCGGGAGCGCAGAGAGCCAACTGTACGGGCTGTCATGATCACTAGTACTTAACAGTTATAATCAAGTGGGTGTTGCTGAGCTGAACCAGTTCACAAGAAAGTTTCATGCTGTGGTCTGGCCATAAATATAGGATTGAGGTGGATCAGTCCAAGCAGAAGGACCGTTTGTGTCCTATGTCTCAGGAAAGAGAGACAGCTGAAGAAGAGGTGGCCACTGTCTGTGGTTCTTCCGAGCAGTGAGGACAAGTAGGACACGGAAGGACAAGAGCGAATGGACAGCCTCTTGTCTAAGAACTTCGATGCTGCTGGATCTTTAAAAAATTGTTTGGCATATAATGTTTTATTCTTCTTTTTTTTTATGATTCCGAGAGCTTCAAGAGTTTGTTAGAATTTAAATTCTGCAATGTTCGGTGTGCCCAGGCCCTATCGAACGTGCCGATGGACGAAGGCGCCAATTATTCCATCAGGCGCGTGTTTGCGCGTGGGACTTCAGCGTGGCCTCGAAAGAAGAGAGATGCACCTTCCAATTAAAACTTTTCCTAACTCGAGGTTTGTCTCAATTTACGAATAATTAATTAAGATGGCCAGCTCTAATTGGATTTCCTTCTTTGTGAATCCTCTAACGAGGCGGAAAGATTACAGAAAAAAACAAACAAACAAATAAACGCATCATTTCGCTAAGTTGGTATAGGATCCAATGCATGCCAACTTTCCTTTCTCTCTCTCTCTTCTAAACCGCGCGTCAATTTCTCTCACATCGATTTAATTATTTTATAAGAAGTTCTAGTAAATGTGGTGCAGCGTTGTAACGTGACATCAGTGCCACATAGTTTATTGTTGACCCCAACTTTCGGCGACTCGCTGCCTCCTTTATCAAAGGAATATTGTAGTCTGGAATGCTAGTCTATTTATATACACGAGTTTATAAAATAACTTTAATGTTTCAATAATTTGTAAAGATCGAATAGGAAATTAAAAGCTATATAATTCAAAATTAATTTTAAAATAACAGCAATGATATCTAAAATTTTGAAAAAACTAAATATTTTTTTAAAATCCTATATTCGAACTCTCTTTCAAAAGTCCCAAGTATGGGAAGGGATGAATTGGCAAATCAAGGATTGGCAACTCCGCCATGGTTATCATGAAATGGCCGTAGGAATACTTTCTTGGGATAAATTACACATTCTTCGTGTTATAACCAATAGTTATTGGTTTGGGTTGGTGTGTGCGCTCTCCGTTGACTATACATTTGAATGAATAAAAATGTCGTTCTATTATAGTTTGAAATGATGAACTGCAATGCGAACAGCATTTGGTTCTTAATTGTTCCCCATCACATATGGGGAGGAAGGAAAGCTACTTGGATGTTTATCCTTAGTATGACATACTATAGCACCACTAAGACACTGCAATTGCAATACTATGGCACAACTAAGACACTACAATTGCACTACTATGGCACAACTAAGACACTACAATTGCAATACTATGGCACAACTAAGACACTACAATTGCAATACTATGGCACAACTAAGACACTACAATTACACTGCTATAGCACCACTAAGACACTACAATTGCAATACTATGGCACAACTAAGACACTACAATTGCAATACTATGGCACAACTAAGACACTACAATTGCAATACTATGGCACAACTAAGACACTACAATTGCAATACTATGGCACAACTAAGACACTACAATTACACTGCTATAGCACCACTAAGACACTACAATTGCAATACTATGGCACAACTAAGACACTGCGGTTACACTACTATGGCAAAACTAATACGCTACAATTTTACAGCACTATAGCACAACTAAGACACTACAATTACAGTACTATGGCAACGCTATGGCATTGCAATTACACTACTATGACACAACTAAGGCACTACTATAGCACAACTAAGACACTACAATTACACTACTATAGCACCGCTATCACATTGCAATTACACTACTATGGCACAATTAAGACACTGCGATTACACTACTATGGCACAACTAAGACACTACATTTACACTATACTTTAGCACTACTTGAACACTTCAACGATCAAAAATGTGAATGTATTTCATTGTAGACCATGAACGAATAAAAAATCTGTAGAATCCATAGTAATTTAAGGCTAATGACCATATTATCAGATTCCATGTCTGATAGTTTAGAGCCTTTTAAGAACCCTGAGGAACTTCACAGTGCCTGTTCACCCTGGGGTTTCTCTCCCGACGATGTGTACTTTCGGCCACAAGACAAAACAATGTACAAAATATTAAAAATATAGATGAATAAATTTATTGGGACAACGTAAAATTTTAAATTTACTAGAAAATTATTGGTAGGAAGGAAAAATATTTAAACGCACGAAAACTTATCATCTTTAATTCTTTTTTTAATTTCTAGTAAACTCTGATTTATATTGAAATCCCTATCGGCCGGATCATTAGCCAAATTTATTTCGCGCGGAATCGATTTCAAAATTGAATTTATTGAAATTTCATTGATCGCCAGAGCTCTTCATCGCGTCGCCAATTGCACCGCAGGTGACTACAGACTTTGGTTGAATCCTATCGTCTGGCTGTGAATTCCCAGAGAAGCTGTCCCTGAGACACGCGAGCAATGGCTCACCGACTCTTGCCTCCCGTTGGCCCACCGATACTTCCTTGTGATGGAATACTTAGAGAAAGTCTGAAGCGCCAGATAGCCCCGTCCAGTGCATACAGTAGAGGGATATGTGTGTATTGTAATTTTAACGGAGGACACCCATGTGCGAATAGGGCACCTCTCCCGTTTAAAAACGCATTAAATCAATTCACTTTATTTATACAATTTGTGTAAATTTCAATAATTCAGATCGAAATAAATGACACAAAACCAGCTTTAAAAATGCCGGCACTTGCACTGATATCTGGCCAAGATCGCACACACACAGGCGCTACTGCTCTACCAGATAAAACATCTCTTTGGGAGAATTCGCTGGTTCACACCTGCTTCCGTGGTATGCTGCTAGTCGAGTACAGAAAAGGGCCATAGCCCGATGCTATGATATGTCTGTGATACGAGTGATCCGAAATGGAATAATTACAATAAATCCCCCAATCTCCTTCGTCAGAAGGATCCTAATCGCCGAAGCTCTAGATCATGGAGACAGATCCACTTGTCAACAGTCAGAATAAGCCCTCCGCTATCGGACTATCTAGTTTGTGCGGTCTCGTCGAAGCCCAACGAGGCGTTCCTATCTGTACAACGCATGCCCGGACTGGGCAAACTTCAGGACATTGCCGTCACCTGCCGACCACCTCCAACATCGACTTCCGCGCTGTCTCCAGACACATTGTTGCCTTGTTGTTATCCTCTGCTGTCCCTACTTGACGGATGTCACTTCCACCAGCCTCTCGTTCCTGAGATCTCAACGGAATTTCCTTGTTTGCCCCACTTGGTCATCTTTAGTTCCATAACCCACGTTGTCTTGTCTGTTGTGACAGGGAAGTTCAAACACTTCATTGCCACTTCCTCATTTTTTGTTTTTCTTCGAACAGGGAAATTTTCCCCTTCTGGTATTTGGAAGCCTTTATTCACCTCGATGTCTCTGGCGACATGAGGCTTGTTAGTTCTCCGGAAGTTTAACGCCAGGATTAGAGTCAAACCTTGTTTGCAGAACCATATTTTAACTTGAGCTCTCGTTACACTCTCAGCCAGTGCTGTGACCATTGACTCGTCGTGTGGTTGAGCGATCAGCCAGGTGGTGGGTTTTCACACAATGGCGGCCATGCCTCACTGTCGACAATTCTGTCGTCTTAGGCTTGGATTTCTCCTTGCGAAAAGTTTGATATGATTCTTTAAACTTAACATTGACCAGATGAATGCGCGCGCTCAAACGTCTAAAGCGGTTTTCCATCAAAGTTATAGAAACTATTTGATGCATCGGCTAAGATCTGTTTAAGAAATCTGGATATACGTCTATGATCCAGCTGTTAACGGAGTGGCGATCCATGTTCAAAGAAATATCGACCACAACGGTCCCCGGTTGTGATAACGGTCTTTTGGAATTTGGCACGATACCGAGCGAAGTCTCGGGTTGATTATAAAAATGTCATATAACCATTCATATTAATATATTAAACGACCTTTCATAAATTTAAGGGGAAAATAAACGGAAGAGAAGAAAGCTAACTTAAGGTGTTCTCTTGCTTACGGACAAACAATGGACCAGCAAACAATGGCCAAAATCCATTAACTTGGGCACGAATTGTTGGAACTACCGCCTTATTCGTCTCCTTATTTGTACCTTTTGGCTACTGACTGCTCTTCCGCGTAACTCAAATGTTTTAAGAAGAAGGTCATTTTGAAGATGCTTAGAACATAATCGAAGTCACAATAACTTGGTTTTGGGAACAGCCTTTGGATTTCTTCTATAAAGGGGATGTAGAGAATTTATAAAATTTTCTAAATAATAATCTCCGTAGGTAAATAGCAAAAACTCCAAGAAACCGGAGAAAGTTTTTTTTTATAACACAACAATATATATCACGAGCTTTAAAACCTTGCGGTTCTTCTACACCTGTAGCTCTATAATAGGTGTTCATCTGTAGAAGAACCGCGACGTTTGAAAGCTCGTGATTTATGTTGTGTTATATATATATATATATATTAAAAATAAAAAGGCATCTCCTGACCACGAGCACATGTGCTTTTTAGATGGCAGAGCGCCATTTAGTGGAGCAAAAATAAACTAAACGTTTATTTAGCTTGCTCCGTGATATTTGGCCAACCCAATTTCTTGATAAATCAAGAAAAACCATCCACGAACTCCTTATATATGGAAGAGAGAAATCTTTCTCCATTTTCTTGGGCATTCTTCTAGAATTTATAATATCGATGTTGAAATTGTGTTCAAAAATAAGGTGGAAGATAATCTTTGTTAAATATTTAAAATATTTTTTCAACTAGGTAAGTTCTTTATATGTTGGATCAGCAATTTTCAACCTGCTCTCAATAGAGAAACTGCAAATATTTTCAATCTCTTGCAAATATAAAATGGATAATCGGAAAAATAGCATGATTTTCTACATTGTTCTTCTTAGCAATATTTTATGTATCGCCCTCTTGGAGCTCTTTAAAGAGGACTTTACGCTTTGTTTTTTTTTTAAAATAAATCTATGTTAAGATATTCCCCGGAACATTACTTTGAATGAGAGATCAATAACTATTAGAAAAATCAGTGTACGATTGTTTTAATTAACACGAAACGGTAAAACTTGTTTTGCGATCTTCAACATAGTTAATATTTGTCATTGATATAAATAAATCGTTATAGGGGTTTCTAATAGAAAAAGGGCCTATATCCTATTAAGAGCAGAAACTCTGCCTTTGTCGGTCCCAAACCAGGATGAAAAAGGAGGAGGAAGAGCATTAACAAGCTCGCTAAAAAACCTGGGCTCAGCTGGCCCGGCTGATAGTACCCTGTAAGGGCTCCTAATCCAGGGATACAGGATGAGCAGCGTTTGTACTCCATGTTAGGAGTGGCTGCACATGGCGTCTGTTCCTCATGTCAGAGGCGGCCATTTCTTTTGGAGCTAAGTCGGCCTGCCACTGAGTAGTGCTCCCAGTTTTAATGACAAAGGCAGACGGATTCTACTTCACCCAGTCATGATGGTTGTCAACAGACACCATCAAAAGTCTCAAGCTTTACAAGCTTGATAACCTAATATGATTGAATGGAGAAAAGAAAGAAGAAGAGAGCAGAGAAATATCTATTTCCCATGGAAACATTGATTCAAGCATCCACGATCATCTGTAGTGCAGAAAACTTTATTCTCTCCAGGTCCTTTTGGTCAACAAACAGAAGAATCTTTAAATTGGACGAAGAAAGAGAATGGAGTGCCAAGTTATTTTCGATAAAATCAAAGAGAGGGAATAAAATCGGTATGGGAGTTATCATAACAGGAGATGAGCTATTTAGTTGAATTCATGTATTTGATTGTAACACAGAAGGTAAATTAGATTATGGTGCTAAAAGTTCTTAATGTAAAATTCGCCGATAACGGATCACGGTCACTTTTCTAGGGAGAAATAGGTCGTGTAACCCTAGTCAAATTAGAATTTTTATATAAAACAATAAAATATGAATTAAAAATAAAAAAGGTGTCTTCCCTGAAAGTGCATCGAAAAATAGAGGGCATCATGAATCTAGAGAAATCAAGACCTAAAATGCCATCACGAATCTAGATAATTTTTTTTTTTTACAATTAAAATAATTTTATTGACATCTTGTCAATACATGAAAAGTGCACAGTCTGCAATATTAAAAAAAAAAGAGAATTATATATATCTATAAATAAATATAAAGCATATATTGAATATAAATTTATTAATCAGCCAATATTTCTAGGGGCAACACGCCTCTCTTTATCAAGGCTTTTCTTTGATTTAAACTAAATCACGTGGGTATGTGATCCACTCACGCTATATAAGACCAAAGCAAGAAACCATCTAATGAAAATTTCACTGTATATAAAATATATTTACAATTGTTATATTTAATAATAATTAAAAGAGTATATTTTATATACAGTGAAATTTTCATTAGATGGTTTCTTGCTTTGGTCTAATATAGAGGGAGTGGATCACATACCCACGTGATTTAGTTTAAATCAACGAAAAGCCTTGATAAAGAGAGGCGTGTTGCACCTAGAAATATTGGCTGATTAATAAATTTATATCCAATATATGCTTTATATTTATTTATAGATATTATTATGGATTGCTCAATCTTTAAAATATATATATATGTATCATACTATGTGCAATGAACATGGAGCCTCTACCACCGTTGCAGAGTTTGGTGGAGAATCGCCAGCGGGTCTCCAGCGACACCACGTATTTCGCGATCTACGAAAAATACGTAGATCGCGTACTTCGCCGCTGAGGTCTAGAGAAATCAAGAAATAAATGGAATACTTAGAAAATGGGTCTAGAATAGGTGAATGTATGTGATTGAGAAAATAATTATTTGTATTGAGAGAATATACTGTTGAAGGATCCGAAAAACTGTAAGTGTCTAACTCCAATAAGCATATTTGTTCGTGAACACCTTTTTTTTTTATCGAAGCTACTGTTTGAATGCTGAGAAAACGGAACAAACTGCAAGTCCACTACATATATATATTCACGATTTAGAAAACATTTAGATTGCCCAAGATATATGCCCATGATATATGCCTATGCCCATGATATATGCCCATGCTCATGATATATGCCCATGCTCATGATATATGCTCATGATATATGCCCATGCCCATGATATATGCTCATGATATATGCCCATGCCCATGATATATGCTCATGATAATTCGAATCGTTGCAATTGCTATCGTTACTAACGATAAATATATCGATGCTAGAATATGTCGAATTATAAAATGCTTGCGAAGCAATCCTTCCATAATCCGCACGCACTATAATTCTTGACGGAATTGCCAAATGAAAACACGTATACGCAAATAAAAATTGAATTTCACAGAATCCAATAAAAATAAAGCATATTTATATTTTTACAACAAAATAATCCCATTTTTATTATTGGTAATAAATGAGCTAGTTTGTCCAATACCTCAACTCCTTTTATCAACATCTTAATCGCGGTACCACCTCAGCAGTTAACGGTTCCTGGAGGAACTTGGGGAGAATTTGATTTAGAAAACAAGATCCAAGGAGAAATTACATTAGAGAGCGTTCCTCGAACGCATTGTTGGGAGATTTATTCAATTTAGATTCCCTCTCTGCCAATTTTTGAAAATTCAAATTGTTTGTATAAAGGAAATATTAAACGAAACAAATAGGTACAATTTTTATATGAAAAGGCAGATCGAAAATGATTTTATTCTCCATTATTTCAATTGGTAGCCGCCAATCTATATGAAGCTACAGTCCTAGACACAATTATTACATAATTAAGAACAAAAAATACAATAATAAACAAATATTTGCTTATAGAAGTGATTTTATATACGTATAAGTTATATTTACATTCAACTCTTTTTTTTCTGATTTATAAATCAAATCTACTGTAATGGGCGTTTAAAGGTTAACAATAGCACATTTTTCTACTTGATGCCAAACACAAACCGATATAAACATAAGGCAACAGCGCGCCATCTGTATTTATAAATATGAACTATTTTAGTGCGTTCGTTTCTTTTTTAATCAGCAATTTCCTCTGCTGACCTTACTGCAATTATATTGGACACCCCCGCGGTCAGTTTAACAGCTGCTATCCACCTTTGGGATGTTCACCCCGGGACACTCCGGCTCAAGGACTTCATGTTGTCGAACTGCTGTCACCAGACTGTCGTTTTCCTCCTTGAACCCCGCGGTCACTTCCCCTGACGCTGTCGCTCCCCCAGTCCTTTTGTCTCCTTGCCAGCTTCTTCCATCTTGCCGCGGTGACACCCCGACTAGCGCCAGTAGCAGTTCCTTATTTATCCTTCACTTGGCCGGCCCATGTTCTCCCGATCTGCTGACCTCGCCGTCATGCTGAATCTTTTTCTGGCGTTTTCGCGCGCTCCGTCACAATATAACAGATTTTATATCATCTCGTAGCCAATTGAACCTTGGGTTAAATGTGCCTGGATTTTTTTCCCAAGTATTTGGGAGAGGACATGTTTTACTCCATTGATGCCTGAATTTGAGATTTTAAAGATGATGTGTCTCCTCCTGGTGTTTGTCACAACACACACAGCCGAGATCTATTGGTCAATTTCTGTTTTATTGCACCGTTAATGTCGTATATATACAAATATGTATTTACATATTAATAATAAAAAACATGCAAAATACATATAGATGTTTACCAATTTACATACACAACACATCTCCCCTCTTAATAGTAGTGCAGCCGGTCTGGCGGTCTTCTGGATCGCTGCGGTCTTGGACTGCGCACAGGGACAGGGACAGCCGCAGCAGCAGGGCCCGGTTCTGGTTCTGGAGTGTCCTCTTGTGCTGAAGACTCCGCTCCTTTCAATTCTTCGTCCACCTCCGGGGCTTCTTCCATTGTCTTCTCCTGTCCTCCAAGCCTAGGGTGATCTCGAGAAGTGCCAGGCAGTATAAAATCTCTTGATGTACCCGGCAATACCAAATCTCTCACTTCAGGAACTTCTTTCTTGATAACTGGCCTTAGTTGATTTATGTGTCTTTTCACATAACGGCCTTCGTCTTCTATAAGGTAATGTCGGCTGCTCAGTAGTTCCATGATCCTGCCCCTTTTCCATTTTGGTCCGTTAGCAAAACTCCGGAAATACACATCAGAGCCGACCGCAAAATGCTCTTGCTTCCTCACGGCATCATGGTACACCTCTCCTACCTTCGCCATTTTCGGAATCAAATTTGAAAATCTTGATCTTAGACTTCTTTTCATTAAAAGTTCCGCGGGAGACTCCTTTAATACCGTTTGAGGAAAAGCTCTATGGGTGAATAAAAATCGCTGTAGATTGATTTCTATACTGTCCTTTCCTTGGTTCTTTCGTAAAGAGTTTTTAAATTCACGTACATATCGCTCAGCTAAGTCATTAGTGCTGGGATTGTACGGACTCGTTTTTGTGTGTCTTATACCATTTATTGTTGTAAATTCCTCAAATTCACTTGAGACAAATTGTCTGCCATTATCGGTTACCAAAAGTTCAGGTAATCCAAATCTGGCAAAGATCTCCCTAAGATGTCCTATGATAGTCCTGCTCGTAATGTCCTTTATGATGACAATCTCCAGCCATTTGGTGTACGCGTCTACAAGGACCATAAACATTCGTCCCATAAAGGGACCTGCTAGATCTAAGTGTAGACGGTGCCACGGCTTTTCAGGCCAAGTCCACTCTGAAATGGTAGACGGCGGCATACTTGCAGATTCTTGGCATATTCTACAATCTCTAGCCAACTCTTCAATGTTTTTATCTATGCCTGGCCACCAAAAATACCGTCTAGCAATCATTTTCATTTTAACCATCCCTAGGTGCATCTCATGTAAATCGTTCAAAATTAAGGATCTTAATTTCTGGGGAATTACCACTCTTTCACGCCATTGAAGACACCCAAACTCACAACTTAATTCGTCTTTTATCCTATAATAGGAATAAAGTGGATTTTCCTGCGATACCTTTGGAATTTGCCAATTGTTTTCCCTAACATTTCTCAACACAATTGATAGTAATTTATCCCGGCGTGTCTCAACTGCCACATCCTGGAATGAGAAGGGGACCTCACTCATTTTCCGAAGGAGAAGCACCTGATCCTCATCCAAAGATTCCGTGGTCTTTGAGACTAAAGGTAAACGTGATAACGCGTCTGCATTGCCATTATCATCAGTTTTTCGAAACTCCACAGTGTATTTAAATGCAGATAATTTTAAAGACCACCTCTTAATTCTTGATGCAGCACATATGGGGATCGGTTTCTGGGGTGAAAAAAAGGGGCATTAAAGGTCGGTTGTCTGTGATCAACACAAATTCACGTCCCAATAGATATTGTCGGAATTTCTCACAACCAAAAATGATGCTTAAGGCTTCTTTTTCTAATTGCGAATACCGCCTTTCCGCTTCAGTTAGCGTTCTTGAAGCAAAGGCTATAGGAGTTTCTTCCTTTCTATCGTTCCTGTGACTCAGAACCACTCCTAAACCATAGCTAGAGGCGTCACATGCAAGGACTAGTTCCCTAGTTGCATCATAATGTGCCAGCACCGACTCGTTAGTTAGCAATGCTTTGCATTTTGCAAATAATATACGGTGTTCGCTAGTCCAGTTCCATTTGGAATTCTTTTTTAAGAGGTGATAGAAGGGCGCTAAAATATCTGCAATATTTCTTATAAACCTAGAGTAATACATAAGGAGACCTATAAAAGATCTCAATTGAGAAACGTTTGTAGGTTCAGGCGCCTCTACCACCGCTTCTATTTTACTACTTATGGGATGCAGTCCCTTTTTATCTATTTTAAAACCTAAATATTCAACAGCATTTACTGCGAATTTGCATTTATCCTTGTTTAATCTTAAACCTTTTCTTGCAGCCTTTTAAAGACCAATTCCAGCTTTTGCTCGTGATCCCTGTGATCCTTTCCGGCTACCAGGATATCATCGATGTAGCAAGCCACTCCCGACATATCTGCAAATAGATTGTCCATTTCTCTTTGGAACTTATTTGGTGCTACAGCTACTCCATAGGGTAGCCTTTTAAAGGCAAATAACCCCTTCGTAGTATTAATGTTCACCACTCTTTTGGCCTCTTCAGATAACCTGACCTGCAAATAAGCTCTGGATAAGTCCAATGACGAAAACACTGTATTTCCAGACAATTTTGAAAATATTTCGTCTATTGATGGCAGCGGGTACTTATCCAATTCTATGGCCTTATTTGCGGTGCATCTGAAATCGCCGCAAATTCTAAGGCTTTCATCTTTCTTCAGTACTGGTACTATAGGTGCGGCCCAGTTTGCATACTCAATAGGTTGTAAAATTCCCTCGTTAACCATACCATCGATTTCAGTTTCTATTTTTTTCTTCAAAGAAAAAGGCAAACTTCTCGCCTTACAAAATACAGGAGTCGTATTTTTTGTTTAAATAAAAATCAATATGGACGTTTTTTAAGCAGCCCAATTCTTTGCTGAATAACCCAGCATACTTATTTATAATAACTTTGATATCGGACTCGCTTACTTGCCTAATGTTCAATATCCTAGAAAAATCAAGATTTAAACTTTTTAGCCATTCTCGTCCCAACAAAACCACCGAAATATCTTCATCCACAACTATCAACCGCAAATCTTGATTTGCTTCCCTTGCAAAAACTCTTCTCTCACCAATAATTTTTATGGGTTTTCCGCAAAAGGATTTCAACCTTAATTGAGATGGAGATAATTTGTTATCCTTCCAGTATTTTTCATAAATTGTTTTCGGTATCAGTGTGACGGGACTTCCCGTGTCCACCACAAAACACAACTAATACTCGTCAACATGTAGATTTATTTTTGCATCAGTATCACCTTGTACTGAATAAATAAATTCGTCCTGCACATATCTGCAGTCTGGCAATGATTTACCCGTTTTGCACACCCTGCTCAAATGTCCATTTTTTTTGCATTTATAACAGTATTTTGTTTTATGTGGGCATGCAGGTGCAAGGTGAGAGTTTTTTTTCGCCGCATCGGAAACAATTTGTCTCCCTTCTTTGCATACCGGGCCCATGCTGCCATCCCCTCCGAGCTTCCTTCTTTCCATCTCCTCCTGGAACAATATCCATCTTAGCCACTAGTCCATCCTGCAGCTCCTTAGCATTTTGTTCAGCTAGCTCAAACGAGACTGCTATAGAAAATACTCTGTCCAAGGTGACATCGTCATCCTCCTGCAACAATTTCCTCTGAAGGCTTTCCGACTTTATACCAGCTACAAAACGGTCTCGTAACATGACCTCCAACATTTCACCAAAAGTGCAATCCATAGCCAAATGCCTGAGCTCACGCAGGTATACTGAAACGGATTCATTTCCTAGTTGAACTCTTTTTAAGAACCTGCATCGTTGAGGAATCACCTTCTTTCTTGGAGCTAGATGTAGCTTTATTCTTTGTACTAACAGTTCATAAGGCTGTTCTCTCATTGTACTCGGGAAGAACAAATCATTGCCCAGTTTCAACATTTCCGAATCCAGCAGAGAAACAAAAATGGGTATTCTTTTTCCCTCCTCCAGCCCATTCGCCTCAAAGGCAGCTTCAAATCTTTGAACGAAAATATCAAAGGATTCTTCCACTGGTCTGAAGAAACCGAACGGTACAATCATTGAACCACCAGACATACTGTTGGCTTCTCGTTAACTTTAGATATAGGGTTCTTTTACTTGCGAAAATGCAATTGATCTTGTTCCCACAGGTCCTCGTCGCCAGTTGATGTGTCTCCTCCTGGTGTTTGTCACAACACACACAGCCGAGATCTATTGGTCAATTTCTGTTTTATTGCACCGTTAATGTCGTATATATACAAATATGTATTTACATATTAATAATAAAAAACATGCAAAATACATATAGATGTTTACCAATTTACATACACAACAAAAGATTTCTTGAGGCTATTATTTTTCCACATGGTGACCAGAAAAGAATGTGTCAAATTGTCATTTTGTTTGTCATGCAAGTATATATACTTTCACTCATCTTCCTTTTTTAATAATTCGAAGAGATCGTACTCCGTATTAGTTTGTCCCTCATCTGGGTGTTGACTACACTCCATCTGGGTGTTGACTACACTCCATCTGGGTGTTGATGACAATCCATCTGGGTATTGACTACACTCCATCTGGGTGTTGACTACACTCCATCTGGGTGTTGATGACAATCCATCTGGGTGTTGACTACACTCCATCTGGGTGTTGACTACACTCCATCTGGGTGGTGACGACACTCCATCTGGGTGTTGACTACACTCTATCTGGGTGGTGACGACACTCCATCTGGGTGTTGATGACAATCCATCTGGGTGTTGACTACACTCAATCTGGGTCTTGACTATACTCCATCTGGGTGTTGATGACAATCCATCTGGGTGTTGACTACACTCCATCTGAGTGTTGATGACAATCCATCTGGGTGTTGACTACACTCAATCTGTGTCTTGACTATACTCCATCTGGGTGTTGATGACAATCCATCTGGGTGTTGACTACACTCAATCTGGGTGTTGAACACACTCCATCTGGTGGTTGACAACACTCCATCTGGGTGTTGACTACACTCCATCTGAAAATTGTATATATAATATATACACTTGCGCGCCTTGCATTATCTATAACTCTCTTACCAACATCTCGCACGTCGAACATACATCTTTTGTGAAAGTCTCTTCCCCCAGCACGAAGAAAGTAAAAAACAGCATTCCATAAAGCTAATATTTCGTATTAAACTTCTTAAGTTTGATGAGTGTGTGATGGCTTGATGATATATTGGTTTATAACAATCAAAACACGTTAAAAAATACAAATACGCTAATTATCATACCAATTAAACAGAGTAAACTATGCACACACGAATATAATATGTACACAATATATATAGGTAAGACAAAAATATATAGAAAAGAAAGAAAAAGTAAACAACGCACAAGTTTAAATAGCAAACTACAAAATAAGAATTAAATTAAGAAATAAATAAGTAAGTTTTGTTGAATAAGAGTCGAACATATTTTTCAGAATAATTCCTATGCTAAAGAAGAAAAAAGGTCTTCTGGCTATTCCATTTCCAATCTGCCAAGCAGAGGAGCATTTTGCAACCAACAACTTCGTTTTTTAATGGAAAACAGAGAGAAAAGGGGCTCCATGAATAAAATTTGCCTACATTTGCCTCCCGAGTCATTTATTAATAAACAGGAGATCACCGCTTAAAGGGAAATGTTCGTTACCGGACTGGACATGTTGGCGGGATTATTTTGTATTTGACTTGTGGACTGCGCCTGGATACACATTCTTCCTGCCCATACGAGAACCCTCCTATGTTGGAATTTATAAATATTTTTTCCCTTCGAATTATCCGCGGGGCTAGAATTTTGAAACTTTTCCTCTAGAGAAGAGACTGATCGTAGGCTTTCATTGGATCTCGTCATATTAACTCAAGAAATAATTATCTTTTGTTTAATTATTTGAATTTCTCGCCGTGCCCATTACATTGCTTTCAAATTCAAGATTATATAAAATCGTAACTTATATATCACTTACTTATCCGTTTACTTATTCTAAATACAGGATTGTGCTTGCTACCACAAAAGTGTATCGGTTTTTTTCTTGCTGCCACGTGATTCCATCGGTTTGTGCTTGCTGTCACGCAAGTCCATCGGTTTGTGCTTGCTGCCACGCGAGTCCATCGGTTTGTGCTTTCTGTCACGCGAGTCCATCAGTTTGTGCTTGCTGCCACGCGAGTCCATCGGTTTGTGCTTGCCGCCACGCGAGTCCATCGGTTTGTGCTTGCTGCCACGCGAG
Organism: Cordylochernes scorpioides; assembly: GCA_030710605.1. Lineage (NCBI taxonomy): Eukaryota > Metazoa > Arthropoda > Arachnida > Pseudoscorpiones > Chernetidae > Cordylochernes > Cordylochernes scorpioides. The sequence goes on from CP092886.1 coordinate 1,870,147, forward strand.
TCCATCGGTTTGTGCTTTCTGTCACGCGAGTCCATCAGTTTGTGCTTGCCGCCACGCGAGTCCATCGGTTTCTGCCTTCTGTCACGTAAGTTCAACTCGTTTCCCATTTTATCCCGAGCTTGGCCTGGAAACTATCTGCTCTCTATTGTTGTGCTTAAAGAGAACAGTTAAAGTATATCAATAAAGGGAACAAAGTATATTTTGATACAATATAAAGATAGTCAAAACTCTAGAATCGGTTTGATATACACGTATTTATATACTTGTACATTGGCTCGTCGCACTTGTGTACAAGGGAAATTCTCAAAAATAAATAAACATAAAAATGTAACATCTCGGATTCACAGACCTAAATGATATGTTTGAGCTTTAAATTGTACAAAGTGGGGCCCTTGTATTAACATCGACGTATTGTTACCCCGCTGAATTTACTATTACAAGAATAAGGTGATATAAAGGAATAATATGAATATTTAGAAATCGGATATCAATATGATTTCCAAAAACACAACCTGAAAAATGTATATTTTTGAAAATGTTCTAAATATTTTTTCTCTTTTTTAATTCAGTGTTAAAAAAGGAAAATGTTTGTGTGATTTGCATCTACGTGTTGCCATGCATCGATGCTTCATGCAACTACCGAGCTAAGAAATATTGCATGCTGATTGACTAATGAACTCAATGCTAATTGGCTTTTTGAAGTGACGTGAGACAAGAGAACCAATAAGAGCAGGTAAATCATCCGAGCAATGAAATTAAGCCGAATATCATAGTTATATCGATTGCCCAGTTTTCTTGAGCATCTACCAATGTGTGAGAGAGTTCGAAGGTTCACTCACCATCTCCAAGATCTTTGTCGTCCTTGTCCACATAGGCCTTGGACGCCAGGATCAGCACGGAGCTGATGAGCATAGCACGACGCGCGGCTTGTATCATCCTAAGCTAGCATTCTCCGCCACTTGAGTATCCTGGAGAACACAGCATAGTTAGACCTCGTGGTATTTGTGTCTTATGTCATCTTTAATCTCTTAAGTGAACATCTAACTTCTAATATGTCGTTTGGTGTGTGAAAAGTACAGTGAAGCTACGGCTTTCAGAATTTCAATAAACCGAATGGGCTTCTATTTGAAGATACCGATGACGAGGCAAAATTTGTAATTTCGAATAGATTTCTCTCTGGGTAAATAAATATTGTATGCATATTGTGTTATATCATGTTTATTATACGAATTGAATGCACACTTGTCATCCAATTATGTGTGTGATTGATGTCAAATATAATTCCAGACGATCGTGGTAAGAGACAGAGGGCGTCCAAGTTGAGTGTAAGAAGAAGTAAGTGTCCGGTGAATGTTGGTTGACAGCGGTTGACGGGAAGTTGAAAAAACCAGAGATCTCTCTCACTCGTGTAAAACGTGTATTACAAATTGACAGTCACAATAGTTATTTGGATGCTCACGACAGTTGCTACTCATTCTGACAATCCTGGTCAAATTGACCACTAAGTGTTCCAGAGAAATTGATGAGCAGACGTGACGGAGAGGGCAATGGGAAGGTGAAGTTGACGATAGAAAGAGAGCAAAAAACTTGACTACTGTCCTTGCTGTATTGAGAAAAATATTGGGATGGCCTGGCTCATTAGTGGGAACCCCTGTTAGCGGTTTGTCGGCTCCTCATTGCATTAGAGTGAAATTGTTAACTTCACGAAAAGGTAAAAATCAGCGCTAAATTGTTTCTTTATATTGGTGTCTTATATTGATAGGAAATCCCCTTGTTTGTGAAACTGGAAATTAATCTCGTGTAAGAATGGTACTGTTCACATATATTCTGGTTCGGAGTGTCTTCAGTGAGAAAAATAATTTTACATTCTTTAATTACCGCCAAGTTCAACTTCATAAACGGATGACGCTGAAAAATTCAGAAACTTGAACAAAGAAGCCGTTAAAATCTAATAAGTGTAGAGGGGCCGTTGTAATAGCGATGGAGGGAGACTTATTTAATATGGAGCAAGGGAAGACGTGTGGGGAGAATACAAATGATTGCTAAGATTATACCAAACCCGGGGAAGCACAAGTAGAAAAGTAAGAATTTTATAATTTAAAGTTTGAAACAACTATTTTTTTATAAAATAAATTGTATGTGACGATACGTGATGAATTTCATTTTTTGCAAGTGCGCTCCATGTGATTCTCACTTTGCCTTCAGGATTTAGAAAGCCACGGATAAAATTTCAACATTTCCATTTGAGATAACAGGAACTTTTGTGTGGAATGAATTACACAAGTAATTCTAATCTATCTTCTGCCGCATGTTACTCTGCGGCGTCACAGCACATTTATCATCATCGTATTTTATTTGCACATGCGCACACAGAGAGAAACTAGGAGATATATGTGATGTATAGATATAAGATTCAAATGTCGATTTATGAAACTTGAGAAAAAATATTTTATAACGGCAAACTTTCTCTTTTGACAAAATAAAAAAAAAATAATAATAAAACAATTTCTTTCTGTCCATTTTGCTATGAAAAAATCATTGGGAGGGCTCACCACTGATGAGTCAGGCTTCCAATAATTTTTCCGTTCGCAGAAAAACAGTAAGGAATTGTTGAAGTTAGTGTAAAAAATATAAATTTTCGTGCTCTCTTCAAAGCGTGCCTTGTATTAGGTTTGTTTCTCCCAGTAGCATCCACAGGGCGGATGGCTTTCTTAGACTTCACTTGGTTTCATCTCGTGGGCTCAGCTGGGATCTCCACATTGGGACGATCCTCATGGATGATTTCTCCAAGTCAACACTGAAGTTGTCTGAATATTTAGTTATTCTACTCAAACACTACAATCCTTATTCCACTTTCAGCACGTGCAAACACGGACAGAAAGATGAATGTCTTCAATTTGGACCCTCTTGCTGTCAACGCGCGAGCTACACATTTGTCATCGAGATGTCCCACTTGCAGAACTCTGCAGAACAATGTTAACGCAAGGCTAAACCGGACTGTAAATACTGCAGAGTGAACGTTGTGCTATAACTTCATAATTATCTCTATCTCAGTTTATACTCTAATTCAAAAGAAATAGCGTTTGATTATTTCACGCCAACATACCTCAAATCACTTAACTTCACACTTTTGGGAATATGAACATTTTATTTAAATATTGAAAAGTCGCGCGAGAAAAATTGGTTTAGAAAACCTGCGGAATAGGAGCGGCGTCAATATTCCTCAACACTTATCTCCCTTCCATTATCGGCAATGTAAACAAATGATTCGTAGAGAGTTAAAGGATATATTGGCAAATATAAACATAAACTACTAAACAAATAATAAGATTTCCAAATATATAGTTCCTTAACTAAATATGTATTTATTTAAAAATCCAAGTAGAGATATGAGACACAGTGTATTGCTGAATACAATCGGACAACAGAAATAGATGTCACTCGCGGTTTGCGGCTACCTTGAAGCAGAAGATAGGAAAAAACTGCCGCCATGTGGTGGCCATGTGGTGAGTTAGCTGGTCGCTCCCCGCAGGTTAGCTAACGTCTTCGTGGAAGTGGAAATAAATTGTTCGTTCTTTCGGGTTTACGTTTGTTCGACGGAGACATTTTAATGGAAGTTTATTATCAATACTATAGTAGCTGATAAGAAGAGACATTCTTTGATCTTAGCCAAAAGGCCGATATGTATATAACACACGAATATATAGAGAATGAACGGGGATTTTCATTAATATTGTCACGAAATTTGCATAATTTATGTTTGTAATTAGAGAAAAATTAAAATAAATTGTTTAGCTAATATGTAAATTAGGGAGACACTTTTCTTTTCGAGTTGAATCGAACAAATCTCTCCCTTCCAGTTTTATAAATTCAACAATAAAATCCCAAAGATAGAGGTTGCCTGGCCGCCATTCAATTTCTGTGAAAAATATACATTTCGGCCAGTTAAAGTTATATTTTCTCAACGTTTCGACAAAAATCTTTTGTCTTCGTCAGGAGAAATAAATAAAAATAAAGCATTTGGCAAAGCGTTAAAAATTGTTCTCCAATTGCCAAATGCTTTTTTTTATTTCTCCTGATGAAGACAAAATATTTTTGTTGAAACGTTGAGAAAATAAACTCGAACTGGTCGAAGTGTCTATTTTTCACAGAAATAAAACCCCAGTACAATTACATATTGTGATCTTCTTGTATAGTAACAAGAATATGTAATTATTATAATTGTTTTCTGAACCTAAATATGCAAATGAGCCGATATATTGGATTCATTTTACCATTCTGGAGCCTGTGTGTGACACATGACACACACTATCTATGCACCGCTATGGCTCCAACACTGTGGGATGTGAAACATTCCTTCATCATTTATATGGCTATAATAGAACGCACTTCTAATTTTTCCTAAGCATTATTATTTATGCGCGAAAGAATTGAAAAATAAAAAGGAAGAATATTTATTTATTTAGCTTGAAAAATAAACGATTTACACTCATAGACAAAATTTTAGGAAGTGGAAATCTTTGATATAGCCGGTCGTCTGTTTTTTTTTATTATTATTTTTTTTATTGAAGGAGACAGAAGCAATTTTGTTCACACTTGGTTATATCGTGTGTCTTCAATGAAGATAACTGCATATCAAATATCTTTCAGAGTTTTCAGAGTGTGAATTATGATATACATGCTAAAAGGTATAACTTCCTTAAGTCTTGTCCACGAGTGGATATACAGTAATACCTCACCAATACGTACGTACCTCTTTAATGCTGATTTTTCGACAATACTGATTTTTTCCGTGGTCCCACCTCCTCTGATATCTAAATTATTGTAAAAAAATATTAATACAGCTTTTCTATAATATTGGTTAATATGTATTTTATTTATTATTTTTATTTTTTGCTTTAAAAAAAAATAAATTATATTTTTGCTAAAAAAAAAAAAAACGGAAATTTTTTCAAAATAATTAGACTAATCAGTATTATATTTTTTATTATTCAGTTTATTTATCATCATATATATATACAGTTAAACCTGTCTATAGCGCCCCCTCTTGGGACTCACCAAAATACGGTGCTATAGAGAGGGGGGCGCTATAGACAGGTCACTTTTGATGTCAATCGCATCGTACTATATATTTAAAATCGGACGCTAGAGAGAGGGAGGCGCTATTTAGAGGGGGCGCTATAGACAGGTTTAACTGTATATACCAGCTGCACATGTTACTCTCATTCAAAATTACAGTATTTTTAAATTTAAATTAAATCACCAAAATAAATAACTCAAGTACTTCGGCGTTAACAATGAATGAAACCACAATTCCTTCAGAAGACAAGTCAAAGATAATCGATGAAATATCATCAAAAAACAAGTTGAAGTTTCAAAAAAATAATTTGGCATATCCACTTCACATGTTAATTCTATTTATCAAAACCAAGATAATATTTTGGAGGCTTTTTACAGAGCGGGTCAATTAGAAACAATCATGAACGTTTTCGTTTCACTAATTTCCCAAAACTTGAAGACGATTTAGTTATCTGGATCAAGCAGGCAAACTGTAATATAATCGGATGTTTGTGTTTTACTTTCTTGGAATCTGGGAATTCACAGAATATCATCATATTCGGTTTTGTCATCATCAAATATGAGTTAAGATTGAGTAGTTTTTTTTTTTGGTTTGTATTCGTACAATAAAGATAAACAAGAAATTGTTTTGAAGTTTTATGGTTTTGTATTTTGACCAAATAAATCACACAGACCCGATATATTCCTTTGAAGTAAACGAAAAAATTGCGCTACAAATTTTAAAATAAAACTACAACCTTTCGCAATAAGTTTCTTTTATTTTATAAAAGAAACTTATTGCGAAAGGTTGTAGTTTTATTTTAAAATATTCCTTTGACTCAACAAGTTCTAAAAGAGAAGTAAATTATTGTTTCAGTCCAATTTGGTTACAATCACTTATCAAACACAAAGGATGGTTTACTAAGTTTCAAGAACGAAATAAGAAGGTTGTTCTATAAAAATAATTGGTTAAAGTTGACGTGGAGGAGCGGAGATGTTAACCGAGGGTGACATCATTTATTCCAGGTCAGGATTCTGATATACTTTTGTCATTCACGCGCTCTCAGCAGACGTTTATTTTAAGCAACTTCCTCAGAATTGCTATTGCGACACTCGAGGAGAAAACATTATACAACCACCTTTAGGGCGGCTTGCAACCGCGGATTTGTTCCAGACGATCCTCAAGTAAAGGATAGACCTAATGTATATATTTAAATATACATCCTTTTTAAAAAATATATTATTTAAATTTCTTTAGTAAATCAAATTTATATGTTTAATTGCCATCTATCGTTCAAATTTGGTACAAATAAATTTACTAGCAATATGTTTCTTTTAAATATCATCAAATATTATCGCTTCAGACCTTACTGCAATGATATGAGTTATTGAATGAGATGAGCCAAGCCTTCTCATTCAATAACTCATATCATTGCAGTAAGGTCTGTAGAGATAATATTTGGTAATATTTAAAAGAAACACATTGCCAGTAAATTTATTTGTAGCAAATTTAAATTTCTTTACTCTCACTTTTGACTAAAAGTCAATAAAGGCTTTTTATCGTCTCTCTCTTCTCGATATTTGAAGACCGAAAGACAAAAATAAAAAACTCTTTAACCGAGCAAAAAAATATGATATTGTTTAATTAGAAAAGAAAATTTAAAAAATAATAATGAAACTAAACATGGATGTGATTCAACAATAATTTAGCTACCGGTAAAACTTCAGAATAGAATTAAATCGCATAACTTCAACCTTGGAGTATTCCGATTAAACGGATATTCCAGGGTTATAAATTGTGATGGGAATGTACGAGTGAAATCTTCGCTGCTGATAACGCTAATACCGAAAATATTGCGGCAAATGGCGGACTGCCAGTGACAGCCGACTGACTACCAACGCCCTAAAAAAGAAGCCCAGATTTTTCATATTGAACAAGTATGGGGCCATATTGGATGCCGAGTTGATCATCGTACGTATTTGCCCAGCCTAAAGTCCAATTGAAGTGTTTGTGATGAAATATGCCTCAGGACCCGAGAACTTCTGCATCTACCTCTTCCTGTTCCAGCGAGTATTGCGTATAAAGGCAGAAGTACAGAAATTTCAATTCTCTTCTTTTTTTTTTAATCCTCTCGATCTGCTGTTTCAAATCTCAACAACCGGCTGAAGCGTCCGTTAGTGAGGAACTAATAGAGGAGGTTGCGAGTGTAGGCCATTCACGGCTTCGCCCAACAATGGGATGGAGTGAAGAGAAGGCTCAAAAATAAGTTTCCGCTAATGATGGACAAATTCGGAATTATAATTAGAGACTTCGGAAGAGGGAGTAACAGGGGACGAAACAATGTCGTGACTCTTTAAAATAGCGTAGGCGAAATTGTAGAAATCGATATTTGATCTCTTTCTATTTATAGGAAAACTAGCCGAATGACCCGGGCAAAGCCCGTGTTTTACCCGATTGAATGTTTTGATTCAAATACTATTTGTTACAATTATAAATTGGCGCCTTAAATAAATGCATATGTTAGTTAATAACTATAGCCTATGTGCTTTATCTGTCTATGTACTGTTGGCTTCGGTAGGCGTCTCTTACTGGGAAAAAGAAAGAGAGGATTCCATTTAGTTATTAACTAATATATGCATTTATTTAAGGAGCGACCCGCTCCAACACAATAGTTACAAAAACGAAAAAGCGAGTGGGGGGGGCATGATGGGGGGGGGGGGGGGGGGGGGGGGGGGGGGGGGGGGGGGGGGGTCAAAGGTGGCGTGATCGTAGCCAACCAATAGGAGAGCGCCATTCAAAAAAAAAAAGAAAAGCAAACGGTGACAGAGATGAAAACTGAAGAATTGATTAAGAACGCATGACGCTCGTAACTGTATATAGAATGTTTGTGGATCAAATTCACCAAAGATGCTGATAGGACGTGCTGCTTCTGATGCGAACACTTTGCATTGCTAGAATTCCAACCTTGTGTCGCGTGTGTCACAGAGTCCGCCGCGACACAAATTGAGACCGATTTCTTTCAGTTCAGAAAAGTCCAAATATAAATTCAATTATTTTCAAATCACTACTTCCTCGTTATAAAATCAATGATTTTATTTAAATATTAACAATCAATAGAACTTTTCCAATCACATATTGCTTTATGTGTTCACAACCGCTTAGATAAAAATAATATGAAATATCCGTTTGTTTCCCAGCGCCGCTACTGAACAAATAAATGCTTCTCTCAAGCGTGTAGGACTAACGTGGAGAAAGTGTAACTTTCGCTGCTATCTCTCCTTCACTAATTTCGCTTCCACTTTGGAGGACATTAACTGTCATTAATGTTTTTATACCGAGCGGGCAGGAAAAAAGGTGTGATGGGGGGGAGGGGGTCAAAATCAGAATTCTAATTAGAGGCCGAGAAATGAGTTTTTTTTTATGAAGGTTTCCTTTTGATAAGAACACCTAGGTGCACTGACACTTCTATTAGCTAAATACTCCTGCACTGTATCCAACTGGGCGCAGACGTTCTGTGTGTAGTTCGGCGGATTCAGACAATGTCGGCACCACATGTAAGTTCAGCTTAAGTTTACAAGGCCATCTCAAGGACAGAGATAACAGTTAAATGCTTGAACATCAGGCGCGACATATATCTGTAAGGATAGAGGCAATATATTTATTTATTTTTATAATAAATACAAAGTCGTACTGCCCATACTACACCGTCCCAATACTTTTGATCGACAGTAGGATAGTTTATTAACGTCGCCTCGCTCTATGACGGAGGGCTGGACCTCACGGTTACTTCTCCTTACCTACTACGTTTGAAAGTATAAACCTGATATTGTCAAGTACTTTCGCTCTGTTACCTAAACTTCTTGTTTACTTCTTAGATATTTCTCTTATAATTCCTGGATACTCCATGCCCATTCAGCTTTAATATTTTCTATTTGATGCATATGATTGCACATATATGCAAAAATTTATTATTTTATATATTACTAGCGGATGTACCCGGCTTCGCCCGGGCTTTACCCGAGTAAAGGTTTGTCTAACGAACATTTGTTAAAACAATTCTCTATAAACTTATAAAAAAAAAACAATAGATATATTTTGATAATTTGAAACTCGTAAATTTGAATCTCTCGATAAAGTGAACATTTTTTCCCGGTCCCTTGAAAATACTCGATAAGTTGAATAAAATCAATATTAATTGGTTCCCTCGGTAATTGGAAGTTAAAGGAATAGTATCTTGCCTTGGAATTGTATCATTATTCTTGTCTCAAATAAATTGCCGTGTCATCCTGAATTTTGTCTTTCCTAATTTTCTACATTACAAAATCATCGTTTTATCTAGTGAACATATATTCCCGGTCCCTTGAAAATTACTCGATAACTAACTTTGACTAGTGCGCAATTAATAGGTAGAAAATCTTACTTTTGATAAATAATCTTTAAGATAATAAACTTAGTGATAATAAAACTTATAGATAAAAAAACTTGTTATCGTCGTCGCAATGGGGGCGCTGCTTTCGAGTTAAATCTACAAATCTGCAAATAACTCTAAGGATATTCAAGATATTCGAGAAATTATTTTTCAGAAACCTTCCCAGTTCTATGCTAAATAACTTCCCAAAGTTTTTTTCATGGCGTTCCAATGAGTGGTTTGGTCAGGCATAAAGGACAGACACACACACACATACATTCATTTTTATATATATAGATTAAAAAAAACATAGCTAGCGCGATGAAATAGCTAACGCAATCTTATGATGAAAAAACAGTCAAAAGTAAAAAAACATAGGAAATACTTTTGTATATAAATTTGTTCTCCGGCTGTAAAGAAAACAAGTAGCAGAATTATGTTGATTGCACACATACAGTGTGGTGGGACCTGAGTTACATGTCAACAAATGTGGAAACATGTGCGGAACATTTCTCCACTTGGGGCATCGTTCCTGAAGATTCCCATCAACAACCGAAATAAACGAAAATATTTAAACGAAATATTTTAAGGTCGTATTTTTAACTGACGAAGAGCTTTTCCGAAAGCTACTTGATTTCTTTTTTAATAAAAAAGTAGCGGCGCCATCTTTTCCTTCCTTCTCTAAGTCCAAAGGCTTCCTGTCGTGACGCCTGTGACAAGAACTTTAAGCCCTTATGAAGGTATCATTGCTGCCCATCGTAGTCTTGTCATCGCCATTGTGTCATTTATGTGACATTATTCATATAACGTTTTTTGATATGCTTTCATATTATTTTTTTTTCTTTCTCTGGAATATTTTATATGAAAAATTTCGACAAATGACAAATTCGATGCCATTTTCCACACGTGTATGTTTATATTGTAATGTCAACGGTAGAAAATAATATTTATGTCAATCAGCTAGCAATTATGTAATGTTGCGAAATTGAAACAACTCCCAGTTGATGTTTAAATATTTTGCTCTCCATATTCCATCGATTTCCAGTACTAAACAATGACTTTATTTCGTTTTACTTCTTGCTGTGTATTTTTATATGTGGAAATACATTTATGTGTAGCCCACTTTAAAATGAATTATTTAGAATATATGTTCAATGAATATTTCAAACAATTGTATTGTTTCACATTGCTAGGAATCCCATTTATGTGGGAATGTCTTACAGCCACGATGCTCACCAACTGGTGCCGCTTGGTGGCGCCCAGTCCGTAGCGACACCGACATTCCTGAAAAACAGACCAGACGTGAGAAGAAATACCAAAACATTTTGGAAAAAACGCGATTTTTCGCCTTAAAAATTTTGTAATTGAAAACATTTTAAAATTGATTTTGTGCATATATGAGATAATACATGTATCATTGATTGATTTATCATAGCATCAGTAACATAGAATTCACTGTGAAATCATGCTCTCCCTGTTACAAATGCTAATTGATACTGTGCTAAATTGATCGACTGTGTCACCCTCCATTCAAATATCCACTCCACATATTATGTCATGTCCACCATTGAATGCGGGGGAGGGCACAAGTAGCAATGACAGTTTAATACAATGTTTTTGTTTTAAATATTGTTGAGCTTTTCGATGGATGCAACCATTCAAACAAGCTGTACCTCAACGACACAACAATGAGTGTAATGAAGATTATTTTTAAAACACGAAAAGGGTATTTCGAGTCAAATGTACTTGAATATGCTTTAACATGTGGAAAAGAGAGGTTGAAATATATAGAAGATCAGGCAGTAAAATGAATAATCTGATCATTAAAATGAACATTGCTGAAGGAAGGATGGAGTGACACGCTGACATGAACTTGTCTAATTCCCCTTTACACAAGAGTACCATTCTTCCGCACTTATAAACATTTTCATATTGTTTTCCATTGTATTCCAGGTTTTTCTAAGGTCAATCTCATGTAAAATGTGCAATTGATGTATATATGTATTAATATACTTAAATATATGCAAGATTTTCATATTTAACATAATAATAGTGTAACGGCCCCAAAATGTAGATACAATTCAACTCGCTAGTTTGGCCATCATGTAATGCAAAACAGGATAATAAAGTTTGATTGAGAGTCCGCCGCGCCCAAGACAGGACAAAGGTTCTCCGATTACATATGTCGTTAGTTCGTTTTAACCCCTCTCATGTAGGACACACCCTCTTGGACCTTGTCTGCGTCTTCGGCACTGGCCTCTCTCTGAGGTGACATCCAACTTGCCTCGTCCTTCTGTGTGTTACCCCTTGACGCCTGAAACCATTCTAACTGCGGTTCCCATGACTGCAAGTGTGCTTGTGGTACCACATCTATTAGCCGATTTATACATATATTATTGCATTATAGTGATAAAAGTATATATATATATATAGACTTTTATCACTATAATGCGGCGTTATTATATTTATATATTTTTATATTTATATATTATATGCGCGCGCGTATTTATATATATTAACTTTACTCCTGTAATAGGGCTCCAAGGCCCGAAAGCTCGAGTCAATTAAATTATATTTTTTGCAAGAAACTCTTCCCTAGATAGAATTTTTTCTTACAAGTAATTTCCATATTGTCTTCAGGGCATTAGTACAAGATAAGAAATTGTTCTATTTGCTAATAAAATACCAACTACACCATAACTGTATTTGAATCAGCTCTCAAACAATAAAATAATACATTATATAAAAAAGAAATAACACAAACTTGCTTGTATAAAAACTTACATTAAATATATATATAAAATATAAAGTAATCCAGTATAAAAGCTTTTTACACATATTAAATATGAATTTTAGTTTTTAATTTCTCACACACTATTTTTCTTTTTAATTTTTCAAAACATCACGGGCGATGTAGCTGGGTGTTAATATTAAACTGCTAATTGACATTTGGTCTTTTTTCCCTTCTACACATTTTAATTCTGATAAATATATGAATACATTTGAAAGATAATTCCGAAATAGTTCTCCTCAATTTGCATAAATTTTACTTTAAAATAAATTATCTTAAAAATGAAAACTTTTGAAAAAATATATTAATTCTTTTCACCTTTTATTTTTATTGTTTGGAAAATATTTATCATTGCTCTTTATTTTTCTCTTTGTCATTTTCTTATTTAATTCTTATATACTCTCTTTTAATTCAAGTCCAATGACTCCTAATGAATGAGGTTTTCTGGATTTTTTTTGCAAGTCTCTTTTAAATATTAATGAAAATATAAAAGAAATCTCATTTAGGTAACAGATCTATTAATAATGTCCTAACATATATTCATAACATTAAAATCTACCTATATATGCGAATCTATATTGGACTATGCATTCTCCTCTATTTTAAATAGCCTATCAAGGAACCGGACAAATCACCCGTTATTGTGGGACTTTATAAAGTATGAGGTTTTCATCATAAAATCATCATTCGACATTTATATTAATGAACAATGGGGTATCGATTTTTTATATTAACCGATCACTAAAATAATGAAATGTTATTTCATTTTAAAATCGAATAAGTGCTCCTTTTTATAACAGGAAGTAAATTTTACCTTGTCGCAACTTTCAAAGAGAATCTCTTTGTTTGTGTGATTTATTTATGCGAAAGGGAACTGTGAAGATGAAAAATATTTGGAAAGACTTTGCTATATAGGAAAGAGATCAGGTTGACAAAGAGAGAAAGCACTGATTGAGTCCCTCCATATGAGACAAAACTTATTTTAGGAATGAATTATTTAGTGGTATTTATATCTAAAATATAGCGACCAGTTTCTGAAGTTAGTTAATTTAATTATTTTTTTAAGGCTCGACTCATCAATGGAGAACTTTTCCAGCGATTTTTCCAAATTAACATACCAGCTCGCTTTAGCAATGGTATTGTTTATTCTGCTTATATGTAGTCTGCATTTGAAAGTTTATTCTTGGGGATGGCGTTTAACGAAACTATATGGAAAGCTACAATGCTGTAGATATTCTATATATATGTTTCTGAATATTTGATTCAACCTATGTTTGCTACATACAGATATTAATGAATTCTCTACCCTAGATTCCGGGGCACGGAGTTTGGGAAGCAGTTTATCACCTTATAAAAGTGGCGGCGCCCCCGGACAGTGTCAGAGCCACACCTCCCCCGAGGCTGCCCCCATCGAAATTCAATTTCCAATTTCACGAGCTCCGGTTTTTAAAGGTGGGCGCCTTCCAAGGTTCTAATTACATGTGGGACCCAGTGGTCCGCATTGATTTGAATGAATCCTCTGTTTCTCCTTATAGATTTGTTTACTTGGGATTTCTTCTGGAAAATAAGTTTTTGAAAAGTTTAATGTATTTTCCTGGACGCCCTGCTGACGCTCAATTATTCTAAAGATGTTTGGGAAAAATTCTCTCTCTCTGGCCGTTTGTTGGAACTATGATTTCAATTTTAATCAGATAAAAGGTCTTTGTGCTTAAAAGAGCAGAATTAGTTTATATATGGACATTTTCCCCTTAAAATATTAATTATATTTTGTGTGGTAAACTCTCATATATTAAATTAAATTTTTTCAAAATAAATATTTAAAGCATTAATATATTCTCTCTGGATATTTCTGCATTTGTTGCTTACACACATTTTAAAAATATATTTATTTACTTTTAAAATTATTATTTTAATGAGATTATCTTTTTTATATAAATATAATCTTGTCTCCTAACGAGATACCATCTTATGCTGCCGAAATTAACAGAAGTAAGAATATGAAGCTCACTTCATTCTAATAAATACATTTAAACAATTTAAATAAAATCTCTAAGTTATATAAGGGGAAGTTTTTGTGATGTCTGTAGGCGAGATAAATATCCTATATATTACCAAGACATTCTATATCTCAAGTTCTTCCTTTAGCCGAGAAATGTGAAAATATTCTTATGATATAAATATTCATATGGAGTATACCCCCACAAAGTAAGAGAGTAGAAAATATAGATTGAAAACAAAGAGTAAAAGAAGACAGAATTCCGAAATAAAACTACAGCCAATATAAAATGTGTGTGTGACTTATACTAAAATAGTACATAAATATATATTCAAAATAACGAATCTTCATAAACCCGACAAACTCAGTAAAAGGTAACCATAATTGACTCTAAGAGAAGGAAATATTAATAGTAGGTTAAAATAAACCATATGGTAGGAGCATAAAGTGGAAGCATACAATGGACACATACAGTGGAAGCATACAATGGACACATACAGTAGAAGCATTCAAAGGAAGTGCACAGTGGACACATACATTGGAAGCATACAGTGGAAGTGTACAAAGGAAATGTACAGTGGGCACATACAGTGGACGCCTCAGGGGAAGTGTACGGTGAACACATACAGTGGAAGCCTCAGTGGAAGCATACAAAGGAAATGTACAGTGGACACATACAGTGGAAGCATACAAAGGAAATGTACAGTGGACACATACAGTGGAAGCCTCAGTTGAAGTGTACAGTGGACACATACAGTGGAAGCCTACAGTGGAAGCATACAGTGGACACATACAGTGGAAGCATTCAAAGGAAGTGTACAGTGGACACATACAGTGGAAACATACAGTGGAAATGTACAAAGGAAATGTACAGTGGACACATACAGTAGAAGCATACAATGGACACATACAGTAGAAGCATACAATGGACACATACAGTAGAAGCATTCAAAGGAAGTGTACAGTGGACACATACATTGGAAGCATACAGTGGAAGTGTACAAAGGAAATGTACAGTGGGCACATACAGTGGAAGCATACAGTGGAAGTGTACAAAGGTAGTGTACAGTGGACACATACAGTGGAAGTCTCTGTGGAAGTTAACAGTGGATACATACAGTGGAAGCATACAGTGGACACATACAGTGGAAGTGTACAGTGGACACATACAGTGGAAGTGTACAAAGGAAATGTACAGTGGACACATACAGTGGAAGTCTCTGTGGAAGTGTACAGTGGACACATACAGCGGAAGCACCAGTGGACACATACAGTGGAAGTAAACAGTGGACACATACAGTGGAAGCATACAGTGGACACATACAGTGGAAGCATACAGTGGACACATACAATGGATGTATACAGTGGACACATACAATGGACACATACAGTGGAAGCATACAGTGGACACATACAGTGGACACATACAGTGGAAGCATACAGTGGACACATACAGTGGACACATACAGTGGAAGCATACAGTGGACACATACAGTGGACACATACAGTGGACACATACAGTGGAAGCATACAGTGGACACATACAGTGGAAGCATACAGTAGACACATACAGTGGAAGCCTCAGTGGGAGTGTAAAGTAGAAGCCTCAGTGAGAGTGTACAGTGGAAGCCTCAGTGGAAGTGTACAGTGGACACATACAGTGGAAGCCTCAGTGGAATTGTACAGTGGACACATACAGTGGTAGTATTACAGTGAAAGTATACATTGAACGCATACAGTGAACACATACAGTGGAAGCTACCATTTGTTGAATTAAAAAAAATACAGTGGAAGTCTACAGTGGAAGCCTACAGTGATGGCATACGGTGGAAGCAAACAGTGGAAACATACAGTGGAAGCCTACAGTGATGGCATACGGTGGAAGCAAACAGTGGACTCATGCAGTGGAAGCATACAGTGGAAACATACATTAGACGCATACAGTGGAAGCAATCAGTGGACATATACAGTGGAAGCCTACAGTGATGGCATACGGTGGAAGCAAACAGTGGACGCATGCAGTGGAAGCATACAGTGGAAACATACATTAGACGCATACAGTGGAAGCAATCAGTGGACATATACAGTGGAAGCATATATACAGTGGAATAGAAAAACTTCCCTCGACCTCTGACAAAGGGCAATATTTACGTAAACATTTAAAGGGCTTGCTCTTCCGAATAATTTATTTTGACAACTTCAAATGCGTAAACTTTTGTTTTGTACGAGAGTTGAAACTGTTCTCTCTCTAAGACAGTGGTGACGTGTCGCCTCAACTTGGTGACAGCAAGGAATCTAAGGAAGCTTCCATGAAACAATGAGAAATATATTCAAAATAAAACCATTAAAAAATCATATTTTACATTTTATGCTATTTTTATTTTATTATTTATTATAAATATAATTCAGAAAAAGACGAAATAATATTATAGAAATAAATAAAATATTTTATCTACATCTTTTCTTAATATATTCCTGTCGAAATTCCTGGCAAACTTTTAAATTTTCATTTGACATTTTGATGCCCATTTAAGTCAATAAATGACAATTATAAATTATGGAGCAATTCAGAAGCCTTTTCTCCTGCCTCAATAACCTGGATTTTTAAATTTGATTTATTTCCCTCCGGTGTATTTCTATATAATTTTGCCCACACATTTATAGGCTGATCGTTTTTATATTCTAAAAATTGATATTTGGAAATATTTACTTGTATTATATATGTTAGATGAAAATAATATTTTGTTGTTTTATCTAAAATAAATTGTTATTAAATCCCAGTTGGGGGTGTAGTTTTGATAGTATTCTCTCCCACAACACAATATTTCTATGAAAAATAAAACACAATGTGAACACTAAACGCGCAAAAAAACTTTTATTTGCATCCTCTTGTTTATTTCTTGTAATTCAATTGTGTCTCTACGGTAATTTATTTTTTTATATTTAAACACTTCAACAAATAATCCGCGCCATGTGTCTACGGTCAAATAATTCGGAATGAATCTCTCTATAACTAGACTTTGACACGCAGGAGGATTAAGTGTGGAGACATATTTCCCGTCACCTTTACGGATCTTGTCTCCCCCATCATATATCCATCACTGAGGTGTCGTATTTATCATTTTGTTGTTTTTACATATGACGAGGGGCAACAGCCCGAAACGCGTAAGTGGTTTGTTTTTCTTGATTTATCAAGAAAATGGGTTTGTCAAATATTATGGAACAAGCCTTAATCAACGTTTAGTTGATTATTGTTCCTCTAGATGGAGCTCTGCCATCTAAAATGCTCATGTGAATGGTCAGGATATGTCTTTTTTTTAATACATACAATCATTTTACGGTTGACGTTTTGGTATTTTGACATAGTTTTCGTCATCTCAGAAATCTATAACATTCCTTTCTGATGAATTTAGCGTGTTCAGAAGACGCTTAGCTCTCGTCAGGCTGTTCTTCCCGGCTCTGGCAGACAAGAGCTACAATCCCCACATTACGTAAATCGGGTAACGTCTGAACAACATGTTGGACGTCCCCGGCGAGGAGGATCCCGTCAGCTTGGCCACGGCAATCTCCGGCGTCCTGCCTTGCGAATATCCAAGTACCTTGGCCGGAACACGGATGCCAAAGGACATTCAGGAATTGCTCCTCTCGGAGTTACCTGCAGCGAATGATCCGACAACAGAATCTAGATCCCGGTGCCAGGGTTACTTATACGATCGAAAGGTATTTGTTTCTCTGCCGTATATACAGCGTGTAACTTATAATGTGTGACTTCAAAGGTCTGTCGCACAATGAATTAATATTTTATAAAGGAATTTTAATTAGAAATTGCAGGATTACAGTAACAAAAGTGATTATATTAAATTTTTATTTGGATTGACAATTTGCAATCACGTCATTGTTAGTACTGAGGCGTACATATGGTGGAGGTAACACTTAATACTCGTCTAACTAGAATCTCTTTTTCTCGGGGAGTGAAGTTTGGAAGAATTTGAAATATTCATTTTGAATAGAGAGTAAATTCATTTTTTACGTGTTTTCTCAATCATCTCTCTCACCATCATCCTTACTTCACCTGATTCCTAATAGCGGCACACAATAGAAGGTTAAAAAATTGACAGATTTGGCTCGTGGTAAAACACTCGCTCACACACTTCTGACATTTATAAGAACGCTATCGAATTTAGATAGAACCCACACATTTTAGAATTTGTAAAAAAAAAAAAGTAAAAAGAAAAAAAAAACTCTCTCGTACTACGAGAAAAGCCCTCGAAATGGCCTTGGGATAGAGAGTGGCCAAATTATTCACGACGTATATTTGCGATAAATATTCCAATGTTCGTGGTGCCACCGCGGGCAGTTATCGGCCAGGTTGAAATCAGCTATAGGATTCCATAAAACGCCTAAATTACCGGTTATGTATTTATATCGGATATTGTTTTTCAGACAGGGGTACCGAACTTTCTATCGCTATTGAACTTTGAATCAATACTATCGGGTACTCCGGGCAGGCATATTTTAGCAGCGTCTAGAGGGCCTAGTATTAAACCAACGGTTGTCCTCGGGCGCAAATTGTAGAACTTTTAATTCAATTGGTTGCCAGTCAAGTTGGATCTCTCGATACATTTTAAAGCACAAATGTCCCGAGCATATCGTCTCAGTAGCGAACTCTCCTGAGAGATGTGCAAGCTGGGATTGTAGTCGATGTTTGTCACTTATTGAACACAAGACAATAACGCGCCATCTATACACAGAAAATAGAACCATGAAACGCACGAATGTTTGTTTTAAATCCAAATGAAGCAAACTTCTACTGTTTTTACTGCATGGAAAATATTGGGAGGACTTGTGTGGCTCATCAGTGTAGAACCCTCTGGTCACTTATAGGTTGAGTGAGGTGGGAGAAAAGGCTCTTCAAGCCTTACGAAGGTCGCCGCCTCATGGCGAATTGGAAAAATCGTGTATTTATTCCGGAGTTTTGTGTTTTGCCATCTTTAATGATCATTTGTCTATTTTTATTTTTTCTATGTAGAGAAAATGATGAAAATAAAATATTTCTTAAAATGTTTCGCATTCTGAGGGACACCGAAGATGAAGAATGAAATATAGAACATTATTCTATTTAGCGAACAGAGAGGGAACTGTATAAAGGCAAGGCCGCTAAGAGGTTTCCTCAAACGTAAAGCGCTAGGCAAATATTGATAAAGGGAAGCCGAGCAAATAGAGCGAATGAAACCAACCTGGGAATTACAATTTACACCGAGCGCCTTCATGCCGTGCGTTATCTCTCTTGGATTTATTTATCGCCAACTCTTCTGACAGATGGGGACTCACGACAACATATGGAAGGCGCTTCTTGTATTGCAAGGTTTATGTAGAGCGTCCGTTTAATGAGGAACAAGTCTATATGTGCAAACACAACATGGAGTTGAGAAAAATAGTGTTTTATAAATATTTGTGAAAAAAATCATATAACATAAATTGTAAAATAAATATATATTTCCAACAGAGGCACATAATTTAAAAAGGATAAATATTTCTCTCCGCACTATAAACCGCACATCTCTATATAACATCAAGGAGGAGAACGTTCAGCCACTTCGCGGCATTTATTTACATAACCTCGGATTACAAATTTGACAGCAAGAATGCCAATTGCATTTCCCTTCAATCTGAAGCAATAAAATTTCCCAACAAACAAATAACGCGAATATCTTTATTTCAAGCCATTTCCCCTCCGAGGGTTGATTTTAAACTGTGCGAGAATTTATTATTTAAAAGAACTTAACAATATTTTCGAAGGAAATATTGCTTTGTTCTCACCCAGATTGGGAGAAATCAGTTTAGCTTTTTGTGTTGTGGCGGCCGAATTGTACCGTTTAACCTATTGATTAATTCAACTTAAAGGATTAACTCATTTATATGCCAAACACGAAACTTTCTTTTTTTAAAGTAAAAAGTGAATTGCAAAATAAATTTTCAATATAACTTTTATATATTAAAATGGGATATTTGATAAGTTTTCCTTTGGCTGTTTAAAAAGGTTTTCATCTTAATTTATTTCCTCGGCGTGTTTGTCTTGGGGATTATCCGGGATGAGCCAGTTTCCCATTGGAATAAAATTATCATTTTTTAATCTTTAAACATTTTTGCAATTTAAATAATAAATTCAAGTGTACTATATAGGAGGAAATATAGGTTCACCCTCCCGCACACATATAGATATACAAATATATTCAGCGAATGTTTCATTGTTTCTCTACTTATTATAAAACAACTCAAATTTATATTTGGCATTTTTTCTGGGTTTAATAAATTAATCTTCTGTATAAAATTAAAATGAAAACATTAGGCTTCCGGGGTAATGTATCTTTTAATAAAAACATTTAATATTATTATAAATAGCTTCCATATAAGCCCGACAGCTATAGAGAGAGTTATATTAAATATTTTTAAAAATAAACTTATTTTCCCTTCCGGAAGCGCCTGATGTTTTTCATCTTAATTTTCTCTAAGTGGCCGAAATATACGAGACACAGTGGGTGGAAAAACCACGGGCAACAGCGCTGCAATTCTACTGCTCAACAGTTGGCAAAGTTCGATGTGAAATTCCAACAAGTTTAGTGTTTGGGCTCAGGCACATGTGTGAAACCCTCCCTTGGATGGGCACACGACTATGCACTCTACTATCTTAAAATTTATATTTTCTATGTACACATAAATTATACAAATTATCTCTCACAAAGTTCACACCTATCTTCACATAAATTATATACACATATCTCTCACAAAGTTCACGTCTATCTTCACATAAATTATATACACATATCTCTCACAAAGTTCACGTCTATCTTCACATAAATTATATACACATATCTCTCACAAAGTTCACGCCTATCTTCACATAAATTATATACACATATCTCTCACAAAGTTCACGTCTATCTTCACATAAATTATATACACATATCTCTCACAAAGTTCACGTCTATCTTCACATAAATTATATACACATATCTCTCACAAAGTTCACGTCTATCTTCACTTAAATTATATACACATATCTCTCACAAAGTTCACGCCTATCTTCACATAAATTATATACACATATCTCTCACAAAGTTCACGCCTATCTCGACATAAATTATATACACATATCTCTCACAAAGTTCACGCCTATCTTCACATAAATTATATACACATATCTCTCACAAAGTTCACGCCTATCTTCACGTAAATTATATACACATATCTCTCACAAAGTTCACGCCTATCTTCACGTAAATTATATACACATATCTCTCACAAAGTTCACGCTATCTCCACATAAATTATATACATATCTCTCACAAAGTTCACGCCTATCTTCACATAAATTATATACATATCTCTCACAAAGTTCACGCCTATCTTCACATAAATTATATACAAATATCCTACGAGCGAGATAGATTTAGACATCAAATAACATATATTCATACATAGTATGCGCATAGTTTCGGACAAATTATGCACAAAATTACACATAGTTTACACCTACCTTTTCATATAAATTATACACATAGGTTCACACACAAAATATACAACTATCTCCGAGATTTTATACCTATAAATCCAAACATTAAATACCATATTTACTCCCATAATGCACATATCTTCACATAAATTATACATATATCTTTCAAGGTTCTATATAGATACCCCCAAGCATATAAAAATGCACATATCTTCACACATAGTATGCACATATACTACACATATATCCTCACCAACCTTCTTACATATCATACACATATTTAAATTACAAGGATATTTAACTAAGTCCCATGTATTGAGATACTGAATCAATAAGGAAGGAAAATATTATTCTAAATATTTAGTTGAGAAAATTGGTTTAAGCATTTGCTGGAGTTTTCTCCGAGCGGATTCCTACTGGTTTCCGATAAAGTAGCTGAGCTCCTGACTAATTCATTAGCAGAGACCGACGTCGTTCTCCGCGCTCTTTTCACAACGGACAGTACTCGTAGAGACATTGTCAACTGGGGAGTTTAATAGACGACAAATTTACCTCACGTCGACCGCTCGTTCTATTTTACATTCTGTGTGGTAGGACAATGAGTGGACAAAACACCTGCAGGTTACCAATTCGCCAAGTCTTGGGATATAGTTTTATTATGCTCATATATACGCCTCAGATATTATTTATAAAATATATATAATATCCCCCAACTCATAAAAAAGCAGTTATTTAAAATATCTAAGACGTAGATAATACATTGAGCAAAATTATATTCAAAGACGTTTAAATCGATGTCTTTGTTAACGTGCAGGTGTGTCAGTACAGCCCACCTATCGTCTGCTTCCCTTCTACACAAAATGTAAAATGGCGATGGACAAAAGTTAAGAAAGTGGAGAGTCTTTGATGTCCTGGTGGTCTTTTTTTTTTTAAGGAGACGGAGGCACTTTTTTCACATTTGCTTATCTCGTGTGTCTTCAATAAAGGGTACTGTGTATCAAATATTTTTCAGAGTTAATGTATAAATCACGATATACATGCTGAATTGTACAACTTCCTTAAGTTCTGTTTATAAGTATATCTGTGTGTGTGTTGAAAAGTAATAAAAAAAGGTCAGGTGTTGATAAAATAAAAAGTTGATGAGAACAAACCTAAATCAACGTTTAAATTATTCCGATAGATGGCGCTTATCCATCAGAAACGTGTAAAATTGAACATTTAAATTATTTTAAGATTATATATTCGATCATTTGGTTACAAATAAAAAGTCCTGAAGTAGTCGCTAGACAACAGCAGCTCTCCGGTAGAAAGGATTTCCAGGAAAACCGGACCAGACATGCTGCAGTGTGCTCCACCTCCGGCTGTTTTCTTAAAACAACAATATTTTCCTCTGTTTATTTAATTTTAATAAACATTATTTTGACTGTCAAATATTCTCTATACTTGATGAATATATATATATATCCTACCGCC
The DNA here is from genome assembly GCA_030710605.1 of Cordylochernes scorpioides. NCBI lineage: Eukaryota > Metazoa > Arthropoda > Arachnida > Pseudoscorpiones > Chernetidae > Cordylochernes > Cordylochernes scorpioides. Next base: position 1,893,387 of record CP092886.1, read on the forward strand.
AATAAATTTATTAATATATTCATATGAAATATATTGGATCATAAAATGGTTTAATTTACCACTAGATATGGGCTGAATGCCGGCCTTCAGCAACTTTTTTATTTGGTCGCTAACAAATTGTCGCACATTTCAACTGTCTGCTTATTGATAACTTTTACATAAATACTTCTTTCATATTTTTATATAATATCAGAAATATATTTTCATG
>CP092886.1:1893694-1962733 GCA_030710605.1 Cordylochernes scorpioides
AGGCAGAAGCTATCTGATCCCATATCGAATTATATTGCTTTGAATATATATTACAAAATAATCTCCCGTATATTTCAATGATATCATAACCTAATCCTACCTATATATTATATTAACAATACTATATTTTTGTTGCCTCTCATTTTGTATATTAAATTATTTTGAAGGATGTTGGATGAGTTATTCGAAATTTGGTGAATTTATCATTTACTCTGTTTTCTTCACAAACTCTATAAAACGTAGGGGCACACGGACAGTGTGTTCACTTGTGCCAACGCAGTGAATTCTCTCGCGCTAGAGAAATTGCTAATGTTGCCTCAACTTTTACTTTGCTCAGCTATTTGTTTCTAAAATAATCCCTTCATATTTACTACAGGAATCAAGTAAAGCCAAATATTTGGGGAAAAAAAAGATATAGTGTCCTCTTTTCAAAAGTTGTATTTAATAATGGAAGATAGTTTCCTACAGGAAAATATTCTGGCAAAGCTGAGTTCAAGAAATGACGTGATGTGGCGCTTTGGTTCCAAATTTGAGTAAATAATGCATGTTTGTGTTCAAACATTTATGTTCAATTTTCCTTTATTAATGGTTATTTATAAATCTTTTAATTTGGATATCATAAAAATATATATTCAATAATGTTTAAAATTATATATATATAGGTTTGCTTTTTAGTACGAAATTTTTATTACCATTTAAAAACGTAAAATAAAATTTACTATCGCGTACTGTTCTAAAAACGTTGGTTATTAATTCATTTTATCGGCTGAGATTGCTGAGGAGGTATCAGGGCCAAATTGAGTACGGACACGCAAATCCTCCGGGCGCATCGATCCCGTCCCAAGATCCCGCGCCCAATCTATTTATTTAAATGAAAGAATCGACGGGAGTTAGTACACTGTACTTGTCGGCTTCTCCTCCACTTCCCAGTCTCAGTGGTTCCCCATTGTTCTTGGGTCTCACGGCAGACATTGATGCCCCCACCAACCATAGCACAAGTTTTCTTTCCACACTGCGGGATATTCTGGCAGTCGAACACGTGAGACACCTAGCGAGCCAGTCATCACTACCCTGATGCTGACACAGTGTGGGGCATCTTCCCTGTTCAAACGGTGTATTCCTTTTTTTGCCTTTCACACGAAAAAAAAAAAAAAATAAAATAAAATCAATCAACTCGGTACATACTCTAGGTTGGGTATGACCACCTTTAGAATCTTTGAACCTGCGGGGAAACTACCATCTCCGAATTTGCCGAATGTTGATTTAGCGGTGGGTTAATTACACTCATGGACAAAGGAAGTTGTACCATTTAGCATGTATATCGGAATTCAGACAATAATTCTGAAAGATATTTGATACAATGTGATTTTATTGAAGATACACGAGCTAACCAAGAATGAAATATGGCCTCTGTCTTCTTAAAAAAACAAAAAAAAAAACGACAGGCGACATCAAAGACTCCACTTCTTCAAGTTTTGTACACAAGTGTATTTATAACTAGGTTGATTACGTGATAAGTTCAAATGGAATTTTTTTAACGTTTTCAAATTTTGCGCCTCGATGTGTGTGAGACAATTCAGCAGAAAAAAAAAATCGAATATTTTACTGAAATATTATCCATAAGGGGAAAATATAAACATTCCACAAAGAGAAGAGAGAGTTTACCTAACATCTATTAAAGTGGCCTCTTTAGAATGCGGCCCGATGCGGATTGTAAACCTAATTAAAAGTTAGAGTGGAAGTTGCTTCTCTTTGGTGCCGAGTTCTTTAGCAGAAAGAACTTAGAGCCGACCACTTGGGCCATCCAACCTCAAGTCAGATTTCCATTGAAATTGGTGTTTGGATTTTTTATTAGATGCCAAAAGTATTTTTCTGTGATGTAGATATTTGGTGTCTTGCGCTCTTTCTTTTATTAATATTTTTTAAAATCCTTAGTAGGTTCGTTTTAATCTGTTTACGTCTTAAAGCATGTGAGGTATTTAGAAAAGGAGTTGAAACAAAGATAACTCTGTATTTACAGGAGATTATATTATTATTATTTTATTATTTCAAGTTTTTTATTATTAAAAACTAGATTTTAAAATCTATCTGACTTGTTGCTCCTTCCAAGGCGACCATAGAAACTAGCGAATCACAGCAATTCTCAGGTCTGACGTCAAAGGACGAACATTTATTGCACTTCCAATACCACGCGATAACACAATTCAAACCTATCGCACTTGTGAAGGAAACTAAGAGAGTATTTAGGGGCAGAAGATAGTAAAATGAAAATTAGCAGGAAGAAAATCTCACCTTCACTACGACTATATTTTCCAACAACAAAAATGCAGATTGCATTCTCAATCTGATCCAAAATGATGTCCAGAAAATTCCATTGTGGAAAAGAATGGAACAACCTGAGCGCCTCCAACATCTCCAGAAGCCTGATTTTTAAGATTAAAGACAATTTATTCTCCACAAAAGAGATATATCACATTTCATATCTGAGAAAGAAATTCAGATCTTTTTCTTTTTTTTTGGTTTCAATTGTGAATAAACTCTTCAGAGTCGTCGTCTCCTCATTATCTCAGTACAACTTTTGGAAGGGAAGTGCTGTAGATAGCCCGGGTTCCGGGAGCGCAGAGCGCCAACTGTACGGGCTGTCATGATCACTAGTACTTAACAGTTATAATCAAGTGGGTGTTGCTGAGCTGAACCAGTTCACAAGAAAGTTTCATGCTGTGGTCTGGCCATAAATATAGGATTGAGGTGGATCAGTCCAAGCAGAAGGACCGTTTGTGTCCTATGTCTCAGGAAAGAGAGACAGCTGAAGAAGAGGTGGCCACTGTCTGTGGTTCTTCCGAGCAGTGAGGACAAGTAGGACACGGAAGGACAAGAGCGAATGGACAGCCTCTTGTCTAAGAACTTCGATGCTGCTGGATCTTTAAAAAAAAATGTTTGGCATATAATGTTTTATTCTTCTTTTTTTTTTATGATTCCGAGAGCTTCAAGAGTTTGTTAGAATTTAAATTCTGCAATGTTCGGTGTGCCCAGGCCCCTATCGAACGTGCCGATGGACGAAGGCGCCAATTATTCCATCAGACGCGTGTTCCCGCGTGGAACTTCAGCGTGGCCTCGAAAGAAGAGAGATGCACCTTCCAATTAAAACTTTTCCTAACTCGAGGTTTGTCTCAATTTACGAATAATTAATTAAGATGGCCAGCTCTAATTGGATTTCCTTCTTTGTGAATCCTCTAACGAGGCGGAAAGATTACAGAAAAAAAAACAAACAAACAAATAAACGCATCATTTCGCTAAGTTGGTATAGGATCCAATGCATGCCAACTTTCCTTTCTCTCTCTCTCTTCTAAACCGCGCGTCAATTTCTCTCACATCGATTTAATTATTTTATAAGAAGTTCTAGTAAATGTGGTTCAGCGTTGTAACGTGACATCAGTGTCACATGGTTTATTGTTGACCCCAACTTTCGGCGACCCGCTGCCTCCTTTATCAAAGGAATATTGTAGTCTGGAATGCTAGTCTATTTATATACACGAGTTTATAAAATAACTTTAATGTTTCAATAATTTTTGTAAAGATCGAATAGGAAATTAAAAGCTATATAATTCAAAATTAATTTTAAAATAACAGCAATGATATCTAAAATTTTGAAAAAACAAAATATTTTTTTCAAATCCTATATTCGAACTCTCTTTCAAAAGTCCCAAGTATGGGAAGGGATGAATTGGCAAATCAAGGATTGGCAACTCCGCCATGGTTATCATGAAATGGCCGTAGGAATACTTTCTTGGGATAAATTACACATTCTTCGTGTTATAACCAATAGTTATTGGTTTGGGTTGGTGTGTGCGCTCCGTTGACTATACATTTGAATAAATAAAAATTTCGTTCTATTATAGTTTGAAATGATGAACTGCAATGCGAACAACATTTGGTTCTTAATTGTTCCCCATCACATATGGGGAGGAAGGAAAGCTACTTGGATGTTTATCCTTAGTATTACATACTATAGCACCACTAAGACACTGCAATTGCACTACTATGGCACAACTAAGACACTACAATTGCAATACTATGGCACAACTAAGACACTACAATTGCACTACTATGGCACAAATAAGACACTACAATTACACTACTATGGCACAACTAAGACACTACAATTGCAATACTATGGCACAACTAAGACACTACAATTACACTGCTATAGCACCACTACGACACTACAATTGCAATACTATGGCACAACTAAGACACTACAATTGCAATACTATGGCACAACTAAGACACTACAATTGCACTACTATGGCACAAATAAGACACTACAATTGCACTACTATGGCACAACTAAGACACTACAATTGCAATACTATGGCACAACTAAGACACTACAATTACACTGCTATAGCACCACTACGACACTACAATTGCAATACTATGGCACAACTAAGACACTGCGGTTACACTTCTATGGCAAAACTAATACGCTACAATTTTACAGCACTATAGCACAACTAAGACACTACAATTACAGTACTATGGCAACGCTATGGCATTGCAATTACACTACTATGACACAACTAAGGCACTACTATAGCACAACTAAGACACTACAATTACACTACTATAGCACCGCTATGACATTGCAATTACACTACTATGGCACAATTAAGACACTGCGATTACACTACTATGGCACAACTAAGACACTACATTTACACTATACTTTAGCACTACTTGAACACTTCAACGATCAAAAAATGTGAATGCATTTCATTGTAAACCATGAACGAATAAAAAATCTGTAGAATCCATAGTAATTTAAGGCTAATGACCATAGTATCAGATTCCATGTCTGATAGTTTAGAGCCTTTTAAGAACCCTGAGGAACTTCACAGTGCCTGTTCACCCTGGGGTTTCTCTCCCGACGATGTGTACTTTCGGCCACAAGACAAAACAATGTACAAAATATTAAAAATATAGATGAATAAATTTATTGGGACAACGTAAAATTTTAAATTTACTAGAAAATTATTGGTAGGAAGGAAAAATATTTAAACGCACGAAAACTTATCATCTTTAATTCTTTTTTTAATTTCTAGTAAACTCTGATTTATATTGAAATCCCTATCGGCCGGATCATTAGCCAAATTTATTTCGCGCGGAATCGATTTCAAAATTGAATTTATTGAAATTTCATTGATCGCCAGAGCTCTTCATCGCGTCGCCAATTGCACCGCAGGTGACTACAGACTTTGGTTGAATCCTATCGTCTGGCTGTGAATTCCCAGAGAAGCTGTCCCTGAGACACGCGAGCAATGGCTCACCGACTCTTGCCTCCCGTTGGCCCACCGATACTTCCTTGTGATGGAATACTTAGAGAAAGCCCGAAGCGCCAGGTAGCCCCGTCCAGTGCATACAGTAGAGGGATATTTGTGTATTGTAATTTTAACGGAGGACACCCATGTGCGAATAGGGCACCTCTCCCGTTTAAAAACGGATTAAATCAATTCACTTTATTTATAAAATTTGTGTAAATTCCAATAATTCAGATCGAAATAAATGCCACAAAACCAGCTTTTAAAATGCAGGCACTTGCACTGATTTCTGGCCAAGATCGCACACACACAGGCGCTACTGCTCTACCAGATAAAAGATCTCTTTGGGAGAATTGGCTGGTTCACACCTGCTTCCGTGGTATGCTGCTAGTCGAGTACAGATAAGGGCCATAGCCCGATGCTATGATATGTCTGTGTTACGAGTGATCCGAAATGGAATAATTACAATAAATCCCCCAATCTCCTTCGTCAGAAGGATACTAATCGCCGAAGCTCTAGATCATGGAGACAGATCCACTTGTCAACAGTCAGAATAAGCCCTCCGCTATCGGACTATCTAGTTGTGCGGTCTCGTCGAAGCCCAACGAAGCGTTCCTATCTGTACAACGCATGCCCGGACTGGGCAAACTTCAGGACATTGCCGTCACCTGCCGACCATAGAGCGCCTCCAACATCGACTTCCGCGCTGCCTCCAGACACATTGTTGCCTTGTTGTTATCCTCTGCTGTCCCTACTTGACGGATGCCACTTCCACCAGCCTCTCGTTCCTGAGATCCTAGCGGAATTTCCTTGTTTGCCCCACTTGGTCATCTTTAGTTCCATAACCCACGTTGTCTTGTCTGTCGTGACAGGGAAGTTCAAACACTTCATTGCCACTTCCTCATTTTTTTTGTTTTTCTTCGAACAGGGAAATTTTCCCCTCCTGGTATTTGGAAGCCTTTATTCACCTCAATGTCTCTGGCGACATGAGGCTTGTTAGTTCTCCGGAAGTTTGACGCCAGGATTAGAGTCAAACCTTGTTTGCAGAACCATATTTTAACTTGAGCTCTCGTTACACCCTCAGCCAGTGCTGTGACCATTGACTCGTCGTGTGGTTAAGCGATCAGCCAGGTGGTGGGTTTTCACACAATGGCGGCCATGCCTCACTGTCGACAATTCTGTCGTCTAAGGCTTGGATTTCTCCTTGCGAAAAGTTTGATATGATTCTTCAAACTTAACATTGACCAGATGAATGCGCGCGCTCAAACGTCTAAAGCGGTTTTCCGTCAAAGTTATAGAAACTATTTGATGCATCGGCTAAGATCTGTTTAAGAAATCTGGATATACGTCTATGATCCAGCTGTTAACGGAGTGGCGATCCATGTTCAAAGAAATATCGACCACAACGGTCCCCGGTTGTGATAACGGTCTTTTGGAATTTGGCACGATACCGAGCGAAGTCTCGGATTGATTATAAAAATGTCATATAACCATTCATATTAATATTTTAAACGACCTTTCATAAATTTAAGGGGAAAATAAACGGAAGAGAAGAAAGCTAACTAAAGGTGTTCTCTTGCTTACGGACAAACAATGGACCAGCAAACAATGGCCAAAATCCATTAACTTGGGCACGAATTGTTGGAACTACCGCCTTATTCGTCTCCTTATTTGTACCTTTTGGCTACTGACTGCTCTTCCGCGTAACTCAAAGGTTTTAAGAAGAAGGTCATTTTGAAGATGCTTAGAACATAATCGAAGTCACAATAACTTGGTTTTGGGAACAGCCTTTGGATTTCTTCTATAAAGGGGATGTAGAGAATTTATAAAATTTTCTAAATAATAATCTCCGTAGGTAAATAGCAAAAACTCCAAGAAACCGGAGAAAGGTTTTTTTTATAACACAACAATATATATCACGAGCTTTAAAACCTTGCGGTTCTTCTACACCTGTAGCTCTATAATAGGTGTTCATCTGTAGAAGAACCGCGACGTTTGAAAGCTCGTGATTTATGTTGTGTTATATATATATATATTAAAAATAAAAAGGCATCTCCTGACCACGAGCACATGTGCTTTTTAGATGGCAGAGCGCCATTTAGTGGAGCAAAAATAAACTAAACGTTTATTTAGCTTGCTCCGTGATATTTGGCCAACCCAATTTCTTGATAAATCAAGAAAAAACATCCACGAACTCCTTATATATGGAAGAGAGAAATCTTTCTCCATTTTCTTGGGCATTCTTCTAGAATTTATAATATCGATGTTGAAATTGTGTTCAAAAATAAGGTGGAAGATAATCTTTGTTAAATATTTAAAATATTTTTTCAACTAGGTAAGTTCTTTATATGTTGGATCAGCAATTTTCAACCTGCTCTCAATAGAGAAACTGCAAATATTTTCAATCTCTTGCAAATATAAAATGGATAATCGGAAAAATAGCATGATTTTCTACATTGTTCTTCTTAGCAATATTTTATGTATCGCCCTCTTGGAGCTCTTTAAAGAGGACTTTACGCTTTGTTTTTTTTTTTTTAATAAATCTATGTTAAGATATTCCCCGGAACATTAATTTGAATGAGAGATCAATAACTATTAGAAAAATCAGTGTACGATTGTTTTAATTAACACGAAACGGTAAAACTTGTTTTGCGATCTTCAACATAGTTAATATTTGTCATTGATATAAATAAATCGTTATAGGGGTTTCTAATAGAAAAAGGGCCTATATCCTATTAAGAGCAGAAACTCTGCCTTTGTCGGTCCCAAACCAGGATGAAAAAGGAGGAGGAAGAGCATTAACAAGCTCGCTAAAAAACCTGGGCTCAGCTGGCCCGGCTAATAGTACCCTGTAAGGGCTCCTAATCCAGGGATACAGGATGAGCAGCGTTTGTACTCCATGTTAGGAGTGGCTGCACATGGCGTCTGTTCCTCATGTCAGAGGCGGCCATTTCTTTTGGAGCTAAGTCGGCCTGCCACTGAGTAGTGCTCCCAGTTTTAATGACAAAGGCAGACGGATTCTACTTCACCCAGTCATGATGGTTGTCAACAGACACCATCAAAAGTCTCAAGCTTTACAAGCTTGATAACCTAATATGATTGAATGGAGAAAAGAAAGAAGAAGAGAGCAGAGAAATATCTATTTCCCATGGAAACATTGATTCAAGTATCCACGATCATCTGTAGTGCAGAAAACTTTATTCTCTCCAGGTCCTTTTGGTCAACAAACAGAAGAATCTTTAAATTGGAGGAAGAAAGAGAATGGAGTGCCAAGTTATTTTCGATAAAATCAAAGAGAGGGAATAAAATCGGTATGGGAGTTACCATAACAGGAGATGAGCTATTTAGTTGAATTCATGTATTTGATTGTAACACAGAAGGTAAATTAGATTATGGTGCTAAAAGTTCTTAATGTAAAATTCGCCGATAACGGATCACGGTCACTTTTCTAGGGAGAAATAGGTCGTGTAACCTTAGTCAAATTAGAATTTTTATATAAAACAATAAAATATGAATTAAAAATAAAAAAGGTGTCTTCCCTGAAAGTGCATCGAAAAATAGAGGGCATCATGAATCTAGAGAAATCAAGACCTAAAATGCCATCACGAATCTAGATAATTTTTTTTTGACAATTAAAATAATTTTATTGACATCTTGTCAATACATGAAAAGTGCCCAGTCTGCAATATTAAAAAAAAAAAGAGAATTATATATATCTATAAATAAATATAAAGCATATATTGGATATAAATTTATTAATCAGCCAATATTTCTAGGGGCAACACGCCTCTCTTTATCAAGGCTTTTCTTTGATTTAAACTAAATCACGTGGGTATGTGATCCACTCACGCTATATAAGACCAAAGCAAGAAACCATCTAATGAAAATTTCACTGTATATAAAATATATTTACAATTGTTATATTTAATAATAATTAAAAGAGTATATTTTATATACAGTGAAATTTTCATTAGATCGTTTCTTGCTTTGGTCTAATATAGAGGGAGTGGATCACATACCCACGTGATTTAGTTTAAATCAAAGAAAAGCCTTGATAAAGGGAGGCGTGTTGCACCTAGAAATATTGGCTGATTAATAAATTTATATCCAATATATGCTTTATATTTATTTATAGATATTATTATGGATTGCTCAATCTTTAAAATATATATATATGTATCATACTATGTGCAATGAACATGGAGCCTCTACCACCGTTGCAGAGTTTGGTGGAGAATCGCCAGCGGGTCTCCAGCGACACCACGTATTTCGCGATCTACGAAAAATACGTAGATCGCGTACTTCGCCGCTGAGGTCTAGAGAAATCAAGAAATAAATGGAATACTTTGAAAATGGGTCTAGAATAGGTGAATGTATGTGATTGAGAAAATAATTATTTGTATTGAGAGAATATACTGTTGAAGGATCCGAAAAACTGTAAGTGTCTAACTCCAATAAGCATATTTGTTCGTGAACACCTTTTTTTTTATCGAAGCTACTGTTTGAATGCTGAGAAAACGGAACAAACTGCAAGTCCACTACATATATATATTACGATTTAGAAAACATTTAGATTGCCCAAGATATATGCCCATGATATATGCCTATGCCCATGATATATGCCCATGCTCATGATATATGCCCATGCTCATGATATATGCTCATGATATATGCCCATGCCCATGATATATGCTCATGATATATGCCCATGCCCATGATATATGCTCATGATAATTCGAATCGTTGCAATTGCTATCGTTACTAACGATAAATATATCGATGCTAGAATATGTCGAATTATAAAATGCTTGCGAAGCAATCCTTCCATAATCCGCACGCACTATAATTCTTGACGGAATTGCCAAATGAAAACACGTATACGCAAATAAAATTGAATTTCACAGAATCCAATAAAAATAAAGCATATTTATATTTTTACAACAAAATAATCCCATTTTTATTATTGGTAATAAATGAGCTAGTTTGTCCAATACCTCAACTCCTTTTATCAACATCTTAATCGCGGTACCACCTCAGCAGTTAACGGTTCCTGGAGGAACTTGGGGAGAATTTGATTTAGAAAACAAGATCCAAGGAGAAATTACATTAGAGAGCGTTCCTCGAACGCATTGTTGGGAGATTTATTCAATTTAGATTCCCTCTCTGCCAATTTTTGAAAATTCAAATTGTTTGTATAAAGGAAATATTAAACGAAACAAATAGGTACAATTTTTATATGAAAAGGCAGATCGAAAATGATTTTATTCTCCATTATTTCAATTGGTAGCCGCCAATCTATATGAAGCTACAGTCCTAGACACAATTATTACATAATTAAGAACAAAAAATACAATAATAAACAAATATTTGCTTATAGAAGTGATTTTATATACGTATAAGTTATATTTACATTCAACTCTTTTTTTTTCTGATTTATAAATCAAATCTACTGTAATGGGCGTTTAAAGGTTAACAATAGCACATTTTTCTACTTGATGCCAAACACAAACCGATATAAACATAAGGCAACAGCGCGCCATCTGTATTTATAAATATGAACTATTTTAGTGCGTTCGTTTCTTTTTTAATCAGCAATTTCCTCTGCTGACCTTACTGCAATTATATTGGACACCCCCGCGGTCAGTTTAACAGCTGCTATCCACCTTTGGGATGTTCACCCCGGGACACTCCGGCTCAAGGACTTCATGTTGTCGAACTGCTGTCACCAGACTGTCGTTTTCCTCCTTGAACCCCGCGGTCACTTCCCTGACGCTGTCGCTCCCCCAGTCCTTTTGTCTCCTTGCCAGCTTCTTCCATCTTGCCGCGGTGACACCCCGACTAGCGCCAGTAGCAGTTCCTTATTTATCCTTCACTTGGCCGGCCCATGTTCTCCCGATCTGCTGACCTCGCCGTCATGCTGAATCTTTTTCTGGCGTTTTCGCGCGCTCCGTCACAATATAACAGATTTTATATCATCTCGTAGCCAATTGAACCTTGGGTTAAATGTGCCTGGATTTTTTTTCCAAGTATTTGGGAGAGGACATTTTTTACTCCATTGATGCCTGAATTTGAGATTTTAAAGATGATGTGTCTCCTCCTGGTGTTTGTCACAACACACACAGCCGAGATCTATTGGTCAATTTCTGTTTTATTGCACCGTTAATGTCGTATATATACAAATATGTATTTACATATTAATAATAAAAAACATGCAAAATACATATAGATGTTTACCAATTTACATACACAACACATCTCCCCTCTTAATAGTAGTGCAGCCGGTCTGGCGGTCTTCTGGATCGCTGCGGTCTTGGACTGCGCACAGGGACAGGGACAGCCGCAGCAGCAGGGCCCGGTTCTGGTTCTGGAGTGTCCTCTTGTGCTGAAGACTCCGCTCCTTTCAATTCTTCGTCCACCTCCGGGGCTTCTTCCATTGTCTTCTCCTGTCCTCCAAGCCTAGGGTGATCTCGAGAAGTGCCAGGCAGTATAAAATCTCTTGATGTACCCGGCAATACCAAATCTCTCACTTCAGGAACTTCTTTCTTGATAACTGGCCTTAGTTGATTTATGTGTCTTTTCACATAACGGCCTTCGTCTTCTATAAGGTAATGTCGGCTGCTCAGTAGTTCCATGATCCTGCCCCTTTTCCATTTTGGTCCGTTAGCAAAACTCCGGAAATACACATCAGAGCCGACCGCAAAATGCTCTTGCTTCCTCATGGCATCATGGTACACCTCTCCTACCTTCGCCATTTTCGGAATCAAATTTGAAAATCTTGATCTTAGACTTCTTTTCATTAAAAGTTCCGCGGGAGACTCCTTTAATACCGTTTGAGGAAAAGCTCTATGGGTGAATAAAAATCGCTGTAGATTGATTTCTATACTGTCCTTTCCTTGGTTCTTTCGTAAAGAGTTTTTAAATTCACGTACATATCGCTCAGCTAAGTCATTAGTGCTGGGATTGTACGGACTCGTTTTTGTGTGTCTTATACCATTTATTGTTGTAAATTCCTCAAATTCACTTGAGACAAATTGTCTGCCATTATCGGTTACCAAAAGTTCAGGTAATCCAAATCTGGCAAAGATCTCCCTAAGATGTCCTATGATAGTCCTGCTCGTAATGTCCTTTATGATGACAATCTCCAGCCATTTGGTGTACGCGTCTACAAGGACCATAAACATTCGTCCCATAAAGGGACCTGCTAGATCTAAGTGTAGACGGTGCCACGGCTTTTCAGGCCAAGTCCACTCTGAAATGGTAGACGGCGGCATACTTGCAGATTCTTGGCATATTCTACAATCTCTAGCCAACTCTTCAATGTTTTTATCTATGCCTGGCCACCAAAAATACCGTCTAGCAATCATTTTCATTTTAACCATCCCTAGGTGCATCTCATGTAAATCGTTCAAAATTAAGGATCTTAATTTCTGGGGAATTACCACTCTTTCACGCCATTGAAGACACCCAAACTCACAACTTAATTCGTCTTTTATCCTATAATAGGAATAAAGTGGATTTTCCTGCGATACCTTTGGAATTTGCCAATTGTTTTCCCTAACATTTCTCAACACAATTGATAGTAATTTATCCCGGCGTGTCTCAACTGCCACATCCTGGAATGAGAAGGGGACCTCACTCATTTTCCGAAGGAGAAGCACCTGATCCTCATCCAAAGATTCCGTGGTCTTTGAGACTAAAGGTAAACGTGATAACGCGTCTGCATTGCCATTATCATCAGTTTTTCGAAACTCCACAGTGTATTTAAATGCAGATAATTTTAAAGACCACCTCTTAATTCTTGATGCAGCACATATGGGGATCGGTTTCTGGGGTGAAAAAAAGGGGCATTAAAGGTCGGTTGTCTGTGATCAACACAAATTCACGTCCCAATAGATATTGTCGGAATTTCTCACAACCAAAAATGATGCTTAAGGCTTCTTTTTCTAATTGCGAATACCGCCTTTCCGCTTCAGTTAGCGTTCTTGAAGCAAAGGCTATAGGAGTTTCTTCCTTTCTATCGTTCCTGTGACTCAGAACCACTCCTAAACCATAGCTAGAGGCGTCACATGCAAGGACTAGTTCCCTAGTTGCATCATAATGTGCCAGCACCGACTCGTTAGTTAGCAATGCTTTGCATTTTGCAAATAATATACGGTGTTCGCTAGTCCAGTTCCATTTGGAATTCTTTTTTAAGAGGTGATAGAAGGGCGCTAAAATATCTGCAATATTTCTTATAAACCTAGAGTAATACATAAGGAGACCTATAAAAGATCTCAATTGAGAAACGTTTGTAGGTTCAGGCGCCTCTACCACCGCTTCTATTTTACTACTTATGGATGCAGTCCCTTTTTATCTATTTTAAAAACTAAATATTCAACAGCATTTACTGCGAATTTGCATTTATCCTTGTTTAATCTTAAACCTTTTCTTGCAGCCTTTTAAAGACCAATTCCAGCTTTTGCTCGTGATCCCTGTGATCCTTTCCGGCTACCAGGATATCATCGATGTAGCAAGCCACTCCCGACATATCTGCAAATAGATTGTCCATTTCTCTTTGGAAATTATTTGGTGCTACAGCTACTCCATAGGGTAGCCTTTTAAAGGCAAATAACCCCTTCGTAGTATTAATGTTCACCACTCTTTTGGCCTCTTCAGATAACCTGACCTGCAAATAAGCTCTGGATAAGTCCAATGACGAAAACACTGTATTTCCAGACAATTTTGAAAATATTTCGTCTATTGATGGCAGCGGGGTACTTATCCAATTCTATGGCCTTATTTGCGGTGCATCTGAAATCGCCGCAAATTCTAAGGCTTTCATCTTTCTTCAGTACTGGTACTATAGGTGCGGCCCAGTTTGCATACTCAATAGGTTGTAAAATTCCCTCGTTAACCATACCATCGATTTCAGTTTCTATTTTTTTCTTCAAAGAAAAAAGGCAAACTTCTCGCCTTACAAAATACAGGAGTCGTATTTTTTGTTTAAATAAAAATCAATATGGACGTTTTTTAAGCAGCCCAATTCTTTGCTGAATAACCCAGCATACTTATTTATAATAACTTTGATATCGGACTCGCTTACTTGCCTAATGTTCAATATCCTAGAAAAATCAAGATTTAAACTTTTTAGCCATTCTCGTCCCAACAAAACCACCGAAATATCTTCATCCACAACTATCAACCGCAAATCTTGATTTGCTTCCCTTACAAAAACTCTTCTCTCACCAATAATTTTTATGGGTTTTCCGCAAAAGGATTTCAACCTTAATTGAGATGGAGATAATTTGTTATCCTTCCAGTATTTTTCATAAATTGTTTTCGGTATCAGTGTGACGGGACTTCCCGTGTCCACCACAAAACACAACTAATACTCGTCAACATGTAGATTTATTTTTGCATCAGTATCACCTTGTACTGAATAAATAAATTCGTCCTGCACATATCTGCAGTCTGGCAATGATTTACCCGTTTTGCACACCCTGCTCAAATGTCCAATTTTTTTGCATTTATAACAGTATTTTGTTTTATGTGGGCATGCAGGTGCAAGGTGAGAGTTTTTTTCGCCGCATCGGAAACAATTTGTCTCCCTTCTTTGCATACCGGGCCCATGCTGCCATCCCCTCCGAGCTTCCTTCTTTCCATCTCCTCCTGGAACAATATCCATCTTAGCCACTAGTCCATCCTGCAGCTCCTTAGCATTTTGTTCAGCTAGCTCAAACGAGACTGCTATAGAAAATACTCTGTCCAAGGTGACATCGTCATCCTCCTGCAACAATTTCCTCTGAAGGCTTTCCGACTTTATACCAGCTACAAAACGGTCTCGTAACATGACCTCCAACATTTCACCAAAAGTGCAATCCATAGCCAAATGCCTGAGCTCACGCAGGTATACTGAAACGGATTCATTTCCTAGTTGAACTCTTTTTAAGAACCTGCATCGTTGAGGAATCACCTTCTTTCTTGGAGCTAGATGTAGCTTTATTCTTTGTACTAACAGTTCATAAGGCTGTTCTCTCATTGTACTCGGGAAGAACAAATCATTGCCCAGTTTCAACATTTCCGAATCCAGCAGAGAAACAAAAATGGGTATTCTTTTTCCCTCCTCCAGCCCATTCGCCTCAAAGGCAGCTTCAAATCTTTGAACGAAAATATCAAAGGATTCTTCCACTGGTCTGAAGAAACCGGACGGTACAATCATTGAACCACCAGACATACTGTTGGCTTCTCGTTAACTTTAGATATAGGGTTCTTTTACTTGCGAAAATGCAATTGATCTTGTTCCCACAGGTCCTCGTCGCCAGTTGATGTGTCTCCTCCTGGTGTTTGTCACAACACACACAGCCGAGATCTATTGGTCAATTTCTGTTTTATTGCACCGTTAATGTCGTATATATACAAATATGTATTTACATATTAATAATAAAAAACATGCAAAATACATATAGATGTTTACCAATTTACATACACAACAAAAGATTTCTTGAGGCTATTATTTTTCCACATGGTGACCAGAAAAGAATGTGTCAAATTGTCATTTTGTTTGTCATGCAAGTATATATACTTTCACTCATCTTCCTTTTTTAATAATTCGAAGAGATCGTACTCCGTATTAGTTTGTCCCTCATCTGGGTGTTGACTACACTCCATCTGGGTGTTGACTACACTCCATCTGGGTGTTGATGACAATCCATCTGGGTATTGACTACACTCCATCTGGGTGTTGACTACACTCCATCTGGGTGTTGATGACAATCCATCTGGGTGTTGACTACACTCCATCTGGGTGTTGACTACACTCCATCTGGGTGGTGACGACACTCCATCTGGGTGTTGACTACACTCTATCTGGGTGGTGACGACACTCCATCTGGGTGTTGATGACAATCCATCTGGGTGTTGACTACACTCAATCTGAGTCTTGACTATACTCCATCTGGGTGTTGATGACAATCCATCTGGGTGTTGACTACACTCCATCTGAGTGTTGATGACAATCCATCTGGGTGTTGACTACACTCAATCTGTGTCTTGACTATACTCCATCTGGGTGTTGATGACAATCCATCTGGGTGTTGACTACACTCAATCTGGGTGTTGAACACACTCCATCTGGTGGTTGACAACACTCCATCTGGGTGTTGACTACACTCCATCTGAAAATTGTATATATAATATATACACTTGCGCGCCTTGCATTATCTATAACTCTCTTACCAACATCTCGCACGTCGAACATACATCTTTTGTGAAAGTCTCTTCCCCCAGCACGAAGAAAGTAAAAAACAGCATTCCATAAAGCTAATATTTCGTATTAAACTTCTTAAGTTTGATGAGTGTGTGATGGCTTGATGATATATTGGTTTATAACAATCAAAACACGTTAAAAAATACAAATACGCTAATTATCATACCAATTAAACAGAGTAAACTATGCACACACGAATATAATATGTACACAATATATATAGGTAAGACAAAAATATATAGAAAAGAAAGAAAAAGTAAACAACGCACAAGTTTAAATAGCAAACTACAAAATAAGAATTAAATTAAGAAATAAATAAGTAAGTTTTGTTGAATAAGAGTCGAACATATTTTTCAGAATAATTCCTATGCTAAAGAAGAAAAAAGGTCTTCTGGCTATTCCATTTCCAATCTGCCAAGCAGAGGAGCATTTTGCAACCAACAACTTCGTTTTTTAATGGAAAACAGAGAGAAAAGGGGCTCCATGAATAAAATTTGCCTACATTTGCCTCCCGAGTCATTTATTAATAAACAGGAGATCACCGCTTAAAGGGAAATGTTCGTTACCGGACTGGACATGTTGGCGGGATTATTTTGTATTTGACTTGTGGACTGCGCCTGGATACACATTCTTCCTGCCCATACGAGAACCCTCCTATGTTGGAATTTATAAATATTTTTTCCCTTCGAATTATCCGCGGGGCTAGAATTTTGAAACTTTTCCTCTAGAGAAGAGACTGATCGTAGGCTTTCATTGGATCTCGTCATATTAACTCAAGAAATAATTATCTTTTGTTTAATTATTTGAATTTCTCGCCGTGCCCATTACATTGCTTTCAAATTCAAGATTATATAAAATCGTAACTTATATATCACTTACTTATCCGTTTACTTATTCTAAATACAGGATTGTGCTTGCTACCACAAAAGTGTATCGGTTTTTTTCTTGCTGCCACGTGATTCCATCGGTTTGTGCTTGCTGTCACGCAAGTCCATCGGTTTGTGCTTGCTGCCACGCGAGTCCATCGGTTTGTGCTTTCTGTCACGCGAGTCCATCAGTTTGTGCTTGCTGCCACGCGAGTCCATCGGTTTGTGCTTGCCGCCACGCGAGTCCATCGGTTTGTGCTTGCTGCCACGCGAGTCCATCGGTTTGTGCTTTCTGTCACGCGAGTCCATCAGTTTGTGCTTGCCGCCACGCGAGTCCATCGGTTTGTGCCTTCTGTCACGTAAGTTCAACTCGTTTCCCATTTTATCCCGAGCTTGGCCTGGAAACTATCTGCTCTCTATTGTTGTGCATAAAGAGAACAGTTAAAGTATATCAATAAAGGGAACAAAGTATATTTTGATACAATATAAAGATAGTCAAAACTCTAGAATCGGTTTGATATTTACGTATTTATATACTTGTACATTGGCTCGTCGCACTTGTGTACAAGGGAAATTCTCAAAAATAAATAAACATAAAAATGTAACATCTCGGATTCACAGACCTAAATGATATGTTTGAGCTTTAAATTGTACAAAGTGGGGCCCTTGTATTAACATCGACGTATTGTTACCCCGCTGAATTTACTATTACAAGAATAAGGTGATATAAAGGAATAATATGAATATTTAGAAATCGGATATCAATATGATTTCCAAAAACACAACCTGAAAAATGTATATTTTTGAAAATGTTCTAAATATTTTTTCTCTTTTTTAATTCAGTGTTTAAAAAAGGAAAATGTTTGTGTGATTTGCATCTACGTGTTGCCATGCATCGATGCTTCATGCAACTACTGAGGTAAGAAATATTGCATGCTGATTGACTAATGAACTCAATGCTAATTGGCTTTTTGAAGTGACGTGAGAGAAGAGAACCAATAAGAGCAGGTAAATCATCCGAGCAATGAAATTAAGCCGAATATCATAGTTATATCGATTGCCCAGTTTTCTTGAGCATCTACCAATGTGTGAGAGAGTTCGAAGGTTCACTCACCATCTCCAAGATCTTTGTCGTCCTTGTCCACATAGGCCTTGGACGCCAGGATCAGCACGGAGCTGATGAGCATAGCACGACGCGCGGCTTGTATCATCCTAAGCTAGCATTCTCCGCCACTTGAGTATCCTGGAGAACACAGCATAGTTAGACCTCGTGGTATTTGTGTCTTATGTCATCTTTAATCTCTTAAGTGAACATCTAACTTCTAATATGTCGTTTGGTGTGTGAGACGTACAGTGAAGCTACGGCTATCAGAATTTCAATAAACCGAATGGGCTTCTATTTGAAGATACCGATGACGAGGCAAGATTTGTAATTTCGAATAGATTTCTCTCTGGGTAAATAAATATTGTATACATATTGTGTTATATCATGTTTATTATATGAATTGAATGCACACTTGTCATCCAATTATGTGTGTGATTGATGTCAAATAAAATTCCAGACGATCGTGGTAAGAGACAGAGGGCGTCCAAGTTGAGTGTAAGAAGAAGTAAGTGTCCGGTGAATGTTGGTTGACAGCGGTTGACGGGAAGTTGAAAAAAACAGAGATCTCTCTCACTCGTGTAAAACGTGTATTACAAATTGACAGTCACAATAGTTATTTGGATGCTCACGACAGTTGCTACTCATTCTGACAATCCTGGTCAAATTGACCACTAAGTGTTCCAGAGAAATTGATGAGCAGACGTGACGGAGAGGGCAATGGGAAGGTGAAGTTGACGATAGAAAGAGAGCAAAAAACTTTACTACTGTCCTTGCTGTATTGAGAGAAATATTGGGATGACCTGGCTCATTAGTGGGAACCCCTGTTAGCGGTTTGTCGGCTCCTCATTGAGTGAAATTGTTAACTTCATGAAAAGGTAAAAATCAGCGCTAAATTGTTTCTATATATGGATGTCTTATATTGATAGGAAATCCCCTTGTTTGTGAAACTGGAAATTAATCTCGTGTAAGAATGGTACTGTTCACATATATTCTGGTTCGGAGTGTCTTCAGTGAGAAAAATAATTTTACATTCTTTAATTACCGCCAAGTTCAACTTCATAAACGAATGACGCTGAAAAATTCAGAAACTTGAACAAAGAAGCCGTTAAAATCTAATAAGTGTAGAGGGGCCGTTGTAATAGCGATGGAGGGAGACTTATTTAATATGGAGCAAGGGAAGACGTGTGGGGAGAATACAAATGATTGCTAAGATTATACCAAACCCGGGGAAGCACAAGTAGAAAAGTAAGAATTTTATAATTTAAAGTTTGAAACAACTATTTTTTTATAAAATAAATTGTATGTGACGATACGTGATGAATTTCATTTTTTGCAAGTGCGCTCCATGTGATTCTCACTTTGCCTTCAGGATTTAGAAAGCCACGGATAAAATTTCAACATTTCCATTTGAGATAACAGGAACTTTTGTGGAATGAATTACACAAGTAATTCTAATCTATCTTCTGCCGCATGTTACTCTGCGGTGTCACAGCACATTTATCATCATCGTATTTTATTTGCACATGCGCACACAGAGATAAACTAGGATATATATGTGATGTATAGATATAAGATTCAAATGTCGATTTATGAAATTTGAGAGAAACTATTTTATATCGGCAAACTTTCTCTTTTGACAAAAAAATAAATAAATAAATAAAATAAAATACAAATTTCTTTCTGTCTATTCTGCTATGAAAAAATCATTGGGAGGGCTCACCACTGATGAGTCAGGCTTCCAATAATTTTTACATCGCCGAAAAGCAGTAAGGAATTGTTGAATTTAGTGTAAAAATATGAACGTTTTGTGCTCTCTTATCACTCTCTGATAAATATACATATTTCGTTTATACAACAACAACAATAGCCTTTATTGGGCACACGTGCCATACAGGATTCTCTCTGTAGGACAAAATTTATCGAGTTGGATCCGGTGTCTGTGCTAAATATTTTGATTGAGCTGATTTCTAGTATTTATAAAAAGCGAATGCAAAGGGTCTGGATTTTACGACTTTTGCCATTAAAACATAAGGCGAATTGCTATTATAGCCGGTCTCTTGACGAAGAATTTCTCTTTCTTCTTCCATTGCCGTACAGTAGAACATGTAGTGTGGAAAATCGAGACTAAATTCACCGTTGCATAAGGTGCATTTTATGGTCTTAGTTTTCAATAGTGAAACATGATTAATTCTCTGTACTACAAAAAGGCTTCTTACTTGTACAATAATTCTCTTTAAGGTTAGGGGGATATTGTCATTCAGATAGCATTCCATTGTAGGTGATGAATGAAAGTATTCATAGTGAGAGTAGAGTACTGATTTTCTTATTCTTACATAATCCAGCTGCAAGGACTGATCGGTTGCCGTTCTAATGATTAGGGGGAATGTATCTTTGTAGAATATTGAAGTCTGTACTTCCAACAAGCCATGAGAAGCCGGTGTTATTAAGTAGCTCTGTTATACTTTTTACCAGTCCGATATTCTGTTTTGAAGAAATTGAAATGTCCCACAAATGTGCCAAACATATTTAAGGTAGCCTGCTGCCGTCCATTTTCAGAATTCTAGTCCAGAATTTTAAAGTTAGTTTTTTCACTGTGATATCAAGAGAGTTTCTTCCTGTTTCAGCCCTCAAAATATAGCCCGGAGTATAGCGGAGTATATAATAATATAATATATAAATAGTTTAAAGCTTCCTCTACAGATGGCGCGCCTTGTATTAGGTTTGTTTCTCCCAGTAGCATCCACAGGGCGGATGGCTTTCTTAGACTTCACTTGGTTTCATCTCGTGGGCGCAGCTGGGATCTCCACATTGGGACGACCCTCCTGGATGATTTCTCCAAGTCGACACTAAAGTTGTCTGAATATTTAGTTATTCTACTCAAACACTACAATCCTTATTCCACTTTCAGCACGTGCAAACACGGACAGAAAGATGAATGTCTTCAATTTGGACCCTCTTGCTGTCAACGCGCGAGCTACACATTTGTCATCGAGATGTCCCACTTGCAGAACTCTGCAGAACAATGTTAACGCAAGGCTAAACCGGACTGTAAATACTGCAGAGTGAACGTTGTGCTATAACTTCATAATTATCTCTATCTCAGTTTATACTCTAATTCAAAAGAAATAGCGTTTGATTATTTCACGCCAACATACCTCAAATCACTTAACTTCACACTTTTGGGAATATGAACATTTTATTTAAATATTGAAAAGTCGCGCGAGACAAAATTGGTTCAGAAAACTAGCGGAATAGGAGAGCGGCGACAATATTCCTCAACATTTATCTCCCTTCCATTATCGGCAATGTAAACAAATGATTCGTAGAGAGTTAAAGGATATTGGCAAATATAAACATAAACTACTAAACAAATAATAAGATTTCCAAATATATAGTTCCTTAACTAAATATGTATTTATTTAAAAATCCAAGTAGAGATATGAGACACAGTGTATTGCTGAATACAATCGGACAACAGAAATAGATGTCACTCGCGGTTTGCGGCTACCTTGAAGCAGAAGATAGGAAAAAACTGCCGCCATGTGGTGGCCATGTGGTGAGTTAGCTGGTCGCTCCCCCGCAGGTTAGCCAACGTCTTCGTGGAAGTGGAAATAAATTGTTCGTTCTTTCGGGTTTACGTTTGTTCGACGGAGACATTTTAATGGAAGTTTATTATCAGTACTATAGTAGCTGATAAGAAGAGACATTCTTTGATCTTAGCCAAAAGGCCGATATGTATAGTGGTATATAACACGCGAATATAAAGAGAATGAACGGGGATTTTCATTAATATTGTCACGAAATTTGCATAATTTATGTTTGTAATTAGAGAAAAATTAAAATAAATTGTTTAGCTAATATGTAAATCAGGGAGACACCTTTCTTTTCGAGTTGAATCGAACAAATCTCTCCCTTCCAGTTTTATAAATTCAACAATAAAATCCCAAAGATAGAGATTGCCTGGCCGCCATTCAATTTCTGTGAAAAATAGACACTTCGGCCAGTTAGAGTTTTATTTTCTCAACGTTTCGACAAAAATCTTTTGTCTTCGTCAAGAGAAATAAAAAAAAAAGCATTTGGCAAAGCGTTAAAAATTGTTCTCCAATTGCCAAATGCTTTATTTTTTATTTCTCCTGATGAAGACAAAATATTTTTGTTGAAACGTTGAGAAAATAAACTCGAACTGGTCGAAGTGTCTATTTTTCACAGAAATAAAACCCCAGTACAATTACATATTGGGCTCTTCTTGTCTAGTAACAAGACTATTTAATTATTATAATTGTTTTCTGAACCTAAATATGCAAATGAGCCGATATATTGGATTCATTTTAGCATTCTGGAGCCTGTGTGTGACACATGACACACACTATCTATGCACCGCTATAGCTCCAACACTGTGGGATGTGAAACATTCCTTCATCATTTATATGGCTATAATAGACCGCACTTCTAATTTTTCCTAAGCAATATTATTTATGCGCGAAAGAATTGAAAAATAAAAAGGAAGAATCTTTATTTATTTAGCTTGAAAAATAAACGATTTACACTCATAGACAAAATTTTAGGAAGTGGAAATCTTTGATATAGCCGGTCGTCTGTTTTTTTTTTTTTTTATTATTATTGAAGGAGACAGAAGCAATTTTGTTCACACTTGGTTATATCGTGTGTCTTCAATGAAGATAACTGCATACCAAATATCTTTCAGAGTTTTCAGAGTGTGAATTATGATATACATGCTAAAAGGTATAACTTCCTTAAGTCTTGTCCACGAGTGGATATACAGTAATACCTCACCAATACGTACGTACCTCTTTAATGCTGATTTTTCGACAATACTGATTTTTTCCGTGGTCCCACCTCCTCTCTCTCTGATATCTAAATTATTGTAAAAAAATATTAATACAGCTTTTCTATAATATTGGTTAATATGTATTTTATTTATTATTTTTATTTTTTGCTTAAAAAAAAAAAAAAACGGAAATTTTTTCAAAATAATTAGACTAATCAGTATTATATTTTTTATTATTCAGTTTATTTATCATCATATATATATACAGTTAAACCTGTCTATAGCGCCCCCTCTTGGGACTCACCAAAATACGGTGCTATAGAGAGGGGGCGCTATAGACAGGTCACTTTTGATGTCAATCGCATCGTACTATATATTTAAAATCGGACGCTAGAGAGAGGGAGGCGCTATTTAGAGGGGACGCTATAGACAGGTTTAACTGTATATACCAGCTGCACATGTTACTCCCATTCAAAATTACAGTATTTTTTAAATTTAACTTAAATCACCAAAATAAATAACTCAAGTGCTTCGGCGTTAACAATGAATGAAAACACTGGACAATTCCTTCAGAAGACAAGTCAAAAAATAATCGATGAAATATCATCAAAAAACAAGTTGAAGTTTCAAAAAAATAATTTGGCATATCCACTTCACATGTTAATTCTATTTATCAAAACCAAGATAATATTTTGGAGGCTTTTTACAGAGCGGGTCAATTAGAAACAATCATGAACGTTTGCGTTTCACTAATTTCCCAAAATTTGAAGAATATTTAGTTATCTGGATCAAGCAGGCAAACTGTAATATAATCGGATGTTTGTGTTTTACTTTCTTGGAATCTGGGAATTCACAGAATATCATCATATTCGGTTTTATCATCATCAAATATGAGTTAAGATTGAGTAGTTTTTTTTTTGGGGGGGGGGGGGGGGGGGGGTTTGTATTCGTACAATAAAGATAAACAAGAAATTGTTTTGAAGTTTTATGGTTTTGTATTTTGACCAAATAAATCACACAGACCCGAATATTCCTTTGACTCAACAAGTTCTAAAAGAGAAGAAAATTATTGTTTCAGTCCAATTTGGTTACAATCACTTATCAAACACAAAGGATGGTTTACTAAGTTTCAAGAACGAAATAAGAAGGTTGCTCTATAAAAATAATTGGTTAAAGTTGACGTGGAGGAGCGGAGATGTTAACCGAGGATGACATCATTTATTCCAGGTCAGGATTCTGATATACTTTTGTCATTCACGCGCTCTCAGCAGACGTTTATTTTAAGCAACTTCCTCAGAATTGCTATTGCGACACTCGAGGACAAAACATTATACAACCACCTTTAGGGCGGCTTGCAACCGCGGATTTGTTCCAGACGATCCTCAAGTAAAGGATAGACCTAATGTATATATTTAAATATAGATCCTTTTTAAAAAATATATTATTTAAATTTCTTTAGTAAATCAAATTTATATGTTTATTTGCCATCTATCGTTCAAATTTGGTACAAATAAATTTACTGGCAATATGTTTCTTTTAAATATCATCAAATATTATCGCTCCAGACCTTACTGCAATGATATGAGTTATTGAATGAGATGAGCCAAGCCTTCTCATTCAATAACTCATATCATTGCAGTAAGGTCTGTAGAGATCATATTTGGTAATATTTAAAAGAAACACATTGCCAGTAAATTTATTTGTACCAAATTTAAATTTCTTTACTCTCACTTTTGACTAAAAGTCAATAAAGGCTGTTATATCTTTTCTCTCTTCTCGATATTTGAAGACCGAAAGACAAAAATAAAAAACTCTTTAACCGAGCAAAAAAATATGATATTTTTTAATTAGAAAAAAAAAATAAAATAATAATAATAATGAAACTAAACATGGATGTGATTCAACAATAATTTAGCTACCGGTAAAACTTCAGAATAGAATTAAATCGCATAACTTCAACCTTGGAGTATTCCGATTAAACGGATATTCCAGGGTTATAAATTGTGATGGGAATGTACGAGTGAAATCTTCGCTGCTGATAACGCTAATACGGCAATAACGCGGCAAATGGCGGACTGCCAGTGACAGCCGACTGACTACCAACGCCCTAAAAAAGAAGCCCAGATTTTTCATATTGAACAAGTATGGGGCCAAATTGGATGCCGAGTTGATCATCGTACGTATTTGCCCAGCCTAAAGTCCAATTGAAGTGTTTGTGATGAAATATGCCTCAGGACCCGAGAACTTCTGCATCTACCTCTTCCTATTCCAGCGAGTATTGCATATAAAGGCAGAAGTACAGAAATTTCAATTCTCTTTTTTTAAAATCCTCTCGATCCGCTGTTTCAAATCTCAACAACCGGCTGAAGCGTCCGTTAGTGAGGAACTAATAGAGGAGGTTGCGAGTGTAGGCCATTCACGGCTTCGCCCAACAATGGGATGGAGTGAAGAGAAGGCTCAAAAATAAGTTTCCGCTAATGATGGACAAATTCGGAATTATAATTAGAGACTTCGGAAGAGGGAGTAACAAGGGACGAAACAATGTCGTGACTCTTTAAAATAGCGTAGGCGAAATTGTAGAAATCGATATTTGATCTCTTTCTATTTATAGGAAAACTAGCCGAATGACCCGGGCAACGCCCGTGTTTTACCCGATTGAATGTTTTGATTCAAATACTATTTGTTACAATTATAAATTGGCGCCTTAAATAAATGCATATGTTAGTTAAAAACTATAGCCTATGTGCTTTATCTGTCTATGTACTGTTGGCTTCCGTAGGCGTCTCTTACTGGGAAAAAGAAAGAGAGGATTCCATTTAGTTATTAACTAATATATGCATTTATTTAAGGAGCGACCCGCTCCAACACAATAGTTACAAAAACGAAAAAGCGAGTGGGGGGGCATGATGGGGGGGGGGGGGGGGGGGGTCAAAGGTGGCGTGATCGTAGCCAACCAATAGGAGAGCGCCATTCCAAAAAAAAAAAAGCAAACGGAGACGGAGATGAAAACTGAAGAATTGATTAAGAACGCATGACGCTCGTAACTGTATATAGAATGTTTGTGGATCAAATTCACCAAAGATGCTGATAGGACGTGCTGCTTCTGATGCGAACACTTTGCATTGCTAGAATTCCAACCTTGTGTCGCGTGTGTCACAGAGTCCGCCGCGACACACATTGAGACCGATTTCCTTCAGTTCAGAAAAGTCCAAATATAAATTCAATTATTTTCAAATCACTACTTCCTCGTTATAAAATCAATGATTTTATTTAAATATTAACAATCAATATAACTTTTTCAATCACATATTGCTTTATGTTCACAACCGCTTAGATAAAAATAATATGAAATATCCGTTCGTTTCCCAGCGCCGCTACTGAACCAATAAATGCTTCTCTCAAGCGTGTAGGACTAACGTGGAGAAAGTGTAACTTTCGCTGCTATCTCTCCTTCACTAATTTCGCTTCCACTTTGGAGGACATTAACTGTCATTAATGTTTTTATACCGAGCGGGCAGGAAAAAAGGTGTGATGGGGGGGAGGGGGTCAAAATCAGAATTCTAATTAGAGGCCGAGAAATGAGGTTTTTTTATGAAGGTTTCCTTTTGATAAGAACACCTAGGTGCACTGACACTTCTATTAGCTAAATACTCCTGCACTGTATCCAACTGGGCGCAGACGTTCTGTGTGTAGTTCGGCGGATTCAGACAATGTCGGCACCACATGTAAGTTCAGCTTAAGTTTACAAGGCCATCTCAAGGACAGAGATGCCAGTTAAATGCTTAAACATCAGGCGCGACATCTATCTGTAAGGATAGAGGCAATATATTTATATAATAAATACAAAGTCGTACTGCCCTTACTACACCGTCCCAATACTTTTGATCGACAGTAGGATAGTTTATTAACGTCGCCTCGCTCTATGACATGTGACCTCACGGTTAATTCTACCTACCTACTACGTTTGAAAGTATAAACCTGATATTGTCAAGTGCTTTCGCTCTGTTACCTAAACTTATTGTTTACTTCTTAGATAGTTCTCTTATAATTCCTGGATACTCCATGCCCATTCAGCTTTAATATTTTCTATTTGATGCATATGATTGCACATATATGCAAAAATTTATTATTTTATATATTACTAGCGGATGTACCCGGCTTCGCCCGGGCTTTACCCGAGTAAAGGTTTGTCTAACGAAAATTTGTTTAAAACAATATTCTATAAACTTATAAAAAAAACAATAGATATATTTTGATAATTTGAAACTCGTAAATTTGAATCTCTCGATAAAGTGAACATTTTTTCCCGGTCCCTTGAAAAATGCTCGATAAGTTGAATAAAATCAATATTAATTGGTTCCCTCGGTAATTGGAAGTTAAAGGAATAGTATCTTGCCTTGGAATTGTATCATTATTCTTGTCTCAAATAAATTGCCGTGTCATCCTGAATTTTGTCTTTCCTAATTTTCTACATTACAAAATCATCGTTTTATCTAGTGAACATATATTCCCGGTCCCTTGAAAATTACTCGATAACTAACTTTGACTAGTGCGCAATTAATAGGTAGAAAATCTTACTTTTGATAAATAATCTTTAAGATAATAAACTTAGTGATAATAAAACTTATAGATAAAAAAAACTTGTTATCATCGTCGCAATGGGGGCGCTGCTTTCGAGTTAAATCTACAAATCTGCAAATAACTCTAAGGATATTCAAGATATTCGAGAAATTATTTTTCAGAAACCTTCCCAGTTCTATGCTAAATAACTTCCCAAAGTTTTTTTCATGGCGTTCCAATGAGTGGTTTGGTCAGGCATAAAGGACAGACACACACACACATACATTCATTTTTATATATATAGATTAAAAAAACATAGCTAGCGCGATGAAATAGCTAACGCAATCTTATGATGAATAAACAGTCAAAAGTAAAAAAAAGATAGGAAATACTTTTGTATATAAATTTGTTCTCCGGCTGTAAAGAAAACAAGTAGCATAATTATGTTGATTGCACACATACAGTGTGTTGGGACCTGAGTTACATGTCAACAAATGTGGAAACATGTGCGGAACATTTCTCCACTTGGGGCATCGTTCCTGAAGATTCCCATCAACAACCTGCATAAACGATAAACGTTAATAACATTTTAAACGAAATATTTTAAGGTCGTATTTTTAACTGACGAAGAGCTTTTCCGGAAGCTACTTGATTTCTTCTTTAATAAAAAAGTAGCGGCGCCACCTTTTCCTTCCTTCTCTAAGTCCAAAGGCTTCCTGTCGTGACGCCTGTGACAAGAACTTTAAGCCCTTATGAAGGTATCATTGCTGCCCATCGTAGTCTTGTCATCGCCATTGTGTCATTTATGTGACACTATTCATATAACGTTTTTTGATATGCTTTCATTTTATTTTTTTTTTCTTTCTCTGGAATATTTTATATGAAAAATTTTCGACAAATGACAAATTCGATGCCATTTTCCACACGTGTATGTTTATATTGTAATGTCAACGGTAGAAAATAATATTTATGCCAATCAGCTAGCAATTATGTAATGTTGCGAAATTGAAACAACTCCCAGTTGATGTTTAAATATTTTGCTCTCCATATTCCATCGATTTCCAGTACTAAACAATGACTTTATTTCGTTTTACTTCTTGCTGTGTATTTTTATATGTGGAAATACATTTATGTGTAGCCCACTTTAAAATGAATTATTTAGAATATATGTTCAATGAATATTTCAAACAATTGTATTGTTTCACATTGCTAGGAATCCCATTTATGTGGGAATGTCTTACAGCCACGATGCTCACCAACTGGTGCCGCTTGGTGGCGCCCAGTCCGTAGCGACACCGACATTCCTGAAAAACAGACCAGACGTGAGAAGAAATACCCAAAACATTTTGGAAAAAACGCGATTTGTCGCCTTAAAAATTTTGTAATTGAAAACATTTTAAAATTGATTTTGTGCATATATGAGATAATATATGTATCATTGATTGATTTATCATAGCATCAGTAACATAGAATTCACTGTGAAATCATGCTCTCCCTGTTACAAATGCTAATTGATACTGTGCTAAATTGATCGACTGTGTCACCCTCCATTCAAATATCCACTCCACATATTATGTCATGTCCACCATTGAATGCGGGGGAGGGCACAAGTAGCAATGACAGTTTAATACAATTTTTTTGTTTTAAATATTGTTGAGCTTTTCGATGGATGCAACCATTCAAACAAGCTGTACCTCAACGACACAACAATGAGTGTAATGAAGATTATTTTTAAAACACGAAAAGGGTATTTCGAGTCAAATGTACTTGAATATGCTTTAACATGTGGAAAAGAGAGGTTGAAATATATAGAAGATCAGGCAGTAAAATGAATAATCTGATCATTAAATGAACATTGCTGAAGGAAGGATGGAGTGACACGCTGACATGAACTTGTCTAATTCCCCTTTACACAAGAGTACCATTCTTCCGCACTTATAAACATTTTCATATTGTTTTCCATTGTATTCCAGGTTTTTCTAAAGTCAATCTCATGTAAAATGTGCAATTGATGTATATATGTATTAATATACTTAAATATAAGCAAGATTTTCATATTTAACATAATAATAGTGTAACGGCCCCAAAATGTAGATACAATTCAACTCGCTAGTTTGGCCATCATGTAATGCAAAACAGGATAATAAAGTTTGATTGAGAGTCCGCCGCGCCAAGACAGGACAAAGGTTCTCCGATTACATATGTCGTTAGTTCGTTTTAACCCCTCTCATGTAGGAGACACCCTCTTGGACCTTGTCTGCGTCTTCGGCACTGGCCTCTCTCTGAGGTGACATCCAACTTGCCTCGTCCTTCTGTGTGTTACCCCTTGACGCCTGAAACCATTCTAACCGCGGTTCCCATGACTGCAAGTGTGCTTGTGGTACCACATCTATTAGCCGATTTATACATATATTATTGCATTATAGTGATAAAAGTATATATAATATATATATATATATATATATAGACTTTTATCACTATAATGCGGCGTTATTATATTTATATATTTTTATATTTATATATTATATGCGCGCGCGTATTTATATATTAACTTTACTCCTGTAATAGGGCTCCAAGGCCCGAAAGCTCGAGTCAATTAAATTATATTTTTTGCAAGAAACTCTTCCCTAGATAGAATTTTTTCTTACAAGTAATTTCCATATTGTCTTCAGGGCAATAGTACAAGATAAGAAATTGTTCTATTTGCTAATAAAATACCAACTACACCATAACTGTATTTGAATCAGCTCTCAAACGATAAAATAATACATTATATAAAAAAGAAATAACACAAACTTGCTTGTATAAAAACTTACATTAAATATATATATAAAATATAAAGTAATCCAGTATAAAAGCTTTTTACACATATTAAATATGAATTTTAGTTTTTAATTTCTCACACACTATTTTTCTTTTTAATTTTTCAAAACATCACGGGCGATGTAGCTGGGTGTTAATATTAAACTGCTAATTGACATTTGGTCTTTTTTCCCTTCTACACATTTTAATTCTGATAAATATATGAATACATTTGAAAGATAATTCCGAAATAGTTCTCCTCAATTTACATAAATTTTACTTTAAAATAAATTATCTTAAAAATGAAAACTTTTGAAAAAATATATTAATTCTTTTCACCTTTTATTTTTATTGTTTGGAAAATATTTATCATTGCTCTTTATTTTTCTCTTTGTCATTTTCTTATTTAATTCTTATATACTCTCTTTTAATTCAAGTCCAATGACTCCTAATGAATGAGGTTTTCTGGATTTTTTTTTGCAAGTCTCTTTTAAATATTAATGAAAATATAAAAGAAATCTCATTTAGGTAACAGATCCTTTAATAATGTCCTAACATATATTCATAACATTAAAATCTACCTATATATGCGAATCTATATTGGATTATGCATTCTCCTCTATTTTAAATAGCCTATCAAGGAACCGGACAAATCACCCGTTATTGTGGGACTTTATAAAGTATGAGGTTTTCATCATAAAATCATCATTCGGCATTTATATTAATGAACAATGGGGTATCGATTTTTTATATTAACCGATCACTAAAATGATGAAATGTTATTTCATTTTAAAATCGAATAAGTGCTCCTTTTTATAACAGGAAGTAAATTTTACCTTGTCGCAACTTTCAAAGAGAATCTCTTTGTTTGTGTGATTTATTTATGCGAAAGGGAACTGTGAAAATGAAAAATATTTGGAAAGACTTTGCTATATAGGAACGAGATCAGGTTGACAAAGAGAGAAAGCACTGATTGAGTCCCTCCATATGGGACAATACTTATTTTGGGAATGAATTATTTAGTGCTATTTATATCTAAAATATAGCGACCAGTTTCTGAAGTTAGTTAATTTAATGATTTTTTTAAGGCTCGACTCATCAATGGAGAACTTTTCCAGCGATTTTTCCAAATTAACATACCAGCTCGCTTTAGCAATGGTATTGTTTATTCTGCTTATATGTAGTCTGCATTTGAAAGTTTATTCTTGGGGATGGCGTTTAACGAAACTATATGGAAAGCTACAATGCTGTAGATATTCTATATATATGTTTCTGAATATTTGATTCAACCTATGTTTGCTACATACAGATATTAATGAATTCTCTACCCTAGATTCCGGGGCACGGAGTTTGGGGAGCAGTTTATCACCTTATAAAAGTGGCGGCGCCCCCGGACAGTGTCAGAGCCACACCTCCCCCGAGGCTGCCCCCATCGAAATTCAATTTCCAATTTCACGAGCTCCGGTTTTTAAAGGTGGGCGCCTTCCAAGGTTCTAATTACATGTGGGACCCAGTGGTCCGCATTGATTTGAATGAATCCTCTGTTTCTCCTTATAGATTTGTTTACTTGGGATTTCTTCTGGAAAATAAGTTTTTGAAAAGTTTAATGTATTTTCCTGGACGCCCTGCTGACGCTCAATTATTCTAAAGATGTTTGGGAAAAATTCTCTCTCTCTGGCCGTTTGTTGGAACTATGATTTCAATTTTAATCAGATAAAAGGTCTTTGTGCTTAAAAGAGCAGAATTAGTTTATATATGGACATTTTCCCCTTAAAATATTAATTATATTTTGTGTGGTAAACTCTCATATATTAAATTAAATTTTTTCAAAATAAATATTTAAACCATTAATATATTCTCTCTGGATATTTCTGCATTTGTTGCTTACACACATTTTAAAAATATATTTATTTACTTTTAAAATTATTATTTTAATGAGATTATCTTTTTTATATAAATATAATCTTGTCTCCTAACGAGATACCATCTTATGCTGCCGAAATTAACAGAAGTAAGAATATGAAGCTCACTTCATTCTAATAAATACATTTAAACAATTTAAATAAAATCTCTAAGTTATATAAGGGGAAGTTTTTGTGATGTCTGTAGGCGAGATAAATAATCCTATATATTACCAAGACATTCTATATCTTAAGTTCTTCCTTTAGCCGCGAAGTGTGAACATATGATATAAATATTCACATGGAGTATCCCCCCACAAAGTGAGAGAGTAGAAAATATAGATTGAAAACAAAGAGTAAAAGAAGACAGAATTCCGAAATAAAACTACAGCCAATATAAAATGTGTGTGTGACTTATACTAAAATAGTACATAAATATATATTCAAAATAACGAATCTTCATAAACCCGACAAACTCAGTAAAAGGTAACCATAATTGACTCTAAGAGAAGGAAATATTAATAGTAGGTTAAAATAAAACCATATGGTAGGAGCATAAAGTGGAAGCATACAGTGGACACATACAGTGGAAGCATACAGTGGACACATACAGTGGAAGCATACAGTGGACACATACAGTGGAAGCATTCAAAGGAAGTGTACAGTGGACACAAACAGTGGAAGCATTCAAAGGAAGTTTACAGTGGACACATACAGTGGAAGTGTACAAAGGAAATGTACAGTGGACACATACAGTGGACGCCTCAGGGGAAGTGTACAGTGGACACATACAGTGGAAGCCTCAGTGGAAGCATACAAAGGAAATGTACAGTGGACACATACAGTGGAAGCATACAAAGGAAATGTACAGTGAACACATACAGTGGAAGCATACAAAGGAAAAGTACAGTGGACACATACAGTGGAAGCCTCAGTTGAAGTGTACAGTGGACACATACAGTGGAAGTGTACAAAGGAAATGTACAGTGTACACATACAGTGGAAGCATTCAAAGGAAGTGTACAGTGGACACATACAGTGGAAGCATACAGTGGAAGCATTCAAAGGAAGTGTACAGTGGACACATACAGTGGAAGCATAAGTGGACGTCTCAGGGGAAGTGTACAGTGGACACATACAGTGGAAGCATACAGTGGACGCCTCAGGGGAAGTGTACAGTGGACACATACAGTGGAAGCCTCCGTGGAAGCATACAAAGGAATGTACAGTGGACACATACAGTGGAAGCCTCCGTGGAAGTGTACAGTGGAAACATACATTAGACGCATACAGTGGAAGCAATCAGTGGACATATACAGTGGAAGCCTACAGTGGAAGCATACAGTGGAAACATACATTAGACGCATACAGTGGAAGCAATCAGTGGACATATACAGTGGAAGCCTACAGTGGAAGCATACAGTGGAAACATACATTAGACGCTACAGTGGAAGCAATCAGTGGACATATACAGTGGAAGCCTACAGTGGAAGCATATATACAGTGGAATAGAAAAACTTCCCTCGACCTCTGACAAAGGGCAATATTTACGTAAACATTTAAAGGGATTGCTCTTCCGAATAATTTATTTTGACAATTTCAAATGCGTAAACTTTTGTTTTGTGCGAGAGTTGAAACCTGTTCTCTCTCTAAGACAGTGGTGACGTGTCGCCTCAAAATGGTGACAGCAAGGAATCTAAGGAAGCTTCCATGAAACAATGAGAAATATATTCAAAATAAAACCATGAAAAAATCTATTTTACATTTTATGCTATTTTTATTTTATTATTTATTATAAATATAATTCAAAAAAAGACGAAATAATATTATAGAAATAAATAAAATATTTTATCTACATCTTTTCTTAATATATTCCTGTCGAAATTCCTGGCAAACTTTTAAATTTTCATTTGACATTTTGATGCCCATTTAAGTCAATAAATGACAATTATAAATTATGGAGCAATTCAGAAGCCTTTTCTCCTGCCTCAATAACCTGGATTTTTAAATTTGATTTATTTCCCTCCGGTTGTATTTCTATATAATTTTGCCCACACATTTATAGGCTGCTCGTTTTTATATTCTAAAAATTGATATTTGGAAATATTTACTTGTATTATATATGTTAGATGAAAATAATATTTTGTTGTTTAATCTAAAATAAATTGTTATTAAATCCCAGTTGGGTGTGTAGTTTTGATAGTATTCTCTCCCACAACACAATTATTTCTATGAAAATAAAACACAATGTGAACAATAAACGCGCAAAAAACTTTTATTTGCATCCCCTTGTTTATTTCTTGTAATTCAATTGTGTCTCTACGGTAATTTATTTATTATTTTTTTTTATATTTAAACACTTCAACAATATGTCCGCGCCATGTGTCTACGGTCAAATAATTCGGAATGAATCTCTCTATAAACTAGACTTTGACACGCAGGAAGATTAAGTGTGGAGACATATTTCCCGTCACCTTTACGGATCTTGTCTCCCCCATCATATATCCATCACTGAGGTGTCGTATTTATCATTTCGTTGTTTTTACATATGACATGGGGCAACAGCCCGAAACGCGTAAAGTGGTTTGTTTTTGTTGATTTATCAAGAAAATGGGTTTGCCAAATATTATGGAACAAGCCTTAATCAACGTTTAGTTGATTATTGTTCCTCTAGATGGAGCTCTGCCATCTAAAATGCTCATGTGAATGGTCAGGATATGTCTTTTTTTTTAATACATACAATCATTTTACGGTTGACGTTTTGGTATTTTGACATAGTTTTTCGTCATCTCAGAAATCTATAACATTCCTTTCTGATGAATTTAGCGTGTTCATAAGACGCTTAGCTCTAGTCAGGCTGTTCTTCCAGGCTCTGGCAGACAAGAGCTACAATCCCCACATTACGTAAGTCGGGTAACGTCTGAACAACATGTTGGACGTCCCCGGCGAGGAGGATCCCGTCAGCTTGGCCACGGCAATCTCCGGCGTCCTGCCTTGCGAATATCAAGTACCTTGGCCGGAACACGGATGCCAAAGGACATTCAGGAGTTGCTCCTCTCGGAGCTACCTGCAGCGAATGATCCGACAACCGAATCTAGATCCCGGTGCTAGGATTACTTATACGATCGAAAGGTATTTGTTTCTCTGCCGTATATACAGCGTGTAACTTATAATGTGTGACTTCAAAGGTCTGTCTCACAATGAATTAATATTTTATAAAGGAATTTTAATTAGAAATTGCAGGATTACAGTAACACAAGTGATTATATTAAATTTTTATTTGGATTGACAATTTGCAATCACGTCATTGTTAGTACTGAGGCGTACATATGGTGGATTAATACTCGTCTAACTAGAATCTCTTTTTCTCGGGGAGTGAAGTTTGGAAGAATTTGAAATATTCATTTTGAATAGAGAGTAAATTCATTTTTTACGTGTTTTCTCAATCATCTCTCTCACCATCATCCTTACTTCACCTGATTCCTAATAGCGGCACACAATAGAAGGTTAAAAAATTGACAGATTTGGCTCGCGGTATAAACACTCGCTCACACACTTCTGACATTTATAAGAACGCTATCGAATTTAGATAGAACCCACACATTTTAGAATTTGTAAAAAAAAAAGTAAAAAGAAAAAAAACTCTCATACTACGAGAAAAGCCCTCGAAATGGCCTTGGGATAGAGAGTGGCCAAATTATTCACGACGTATATTTGCGATAAATATTCCAATGTTCGTGGTGCCACCGCGGGCAGTTATCGGCCAGGTTGAAGTCAGCTATAGGATTCCATAAACGCCTAAATTACCGGTTATGTATTTATATCGGATATTGTTTTTCAGACAGGGGTACCGAACTTTCTATCGCTATTGAACTTTGAATCAATACTATCGGGTACTCCGGGCAGGCATATTTTAGCAGCGTCTAGAGGGCCTAGTATTAAACCAACGGTTGTCCCTCGGGCGCAAATTGTAGAACTTCTAATTCAATTGGTTGCCAGTCAAGTTGGATCTCTCGATACATTTTAAAGCACAAATGTCCCGAGCATATCGTCTCAGTGGCGAACTCTCCTGAGAGATGTGCAAGCTGGGATTGTAGTCGATATGTTTGTCACTTATTGAACACAAGACAATAACGCGCCATCTATACACAGAAAATAGAACCATAAAGCACGAATGTTTGTTTTAAATCCAAATGAAGCAAACTTCTACTGTTTTTACTGCATGGAAAATATTGGAGGACTTGTGTGGCTCATCGGTGGAGAACCCTCTGGTCACTTATAGGTTGAGTGAGAATTGGCGAATTGGAAAAATCGTGTATTTATTCCGGAGTTTTGTGTTTTGCCATCTTTAATGATCATTTGTCTATTTTTATTTTTTCCTATGTAGAGAAAATGATGAAAATAAAATATTTCTTAAAATGTTTCGCATTCTGAGGGACACCGAAGATGAAGAATGAAATATAGAACATTATTCTATTTAGCGAACAGAGAGGGAACTGTATAAAGGCAAGGCCGCTAAGAGGTTTCCTCAAACGTAAAGCGCTAGGCAAATATTGATAAAGGGAAGCCGAGCAAATAGAGCGAATGAAACCAACCTGGGAATTACAATTTACACCGAGCGCCTTTCATGCCGTGCGTTATCTCTCTTGGATTTATTTATCGCCAACTCTTCTGACAGATGGGGACTCACGACAACATATGGAAG
The DNA here is from genome assembly GCA_030710605.1 of Cordylochernes scorpioides. Classification (NCBI taxonomy): domain Eukaryota; kingdom Metazoa; phylum Arthropoda; class Arachnida; order Pseudoscorpiones; family Chernetidae; genus Cordylochernes; species Cordylochernes scorpioides. The sequence continues at coordinate 1,930,986 of CP092886.1, forward strand.
GCGCTTCTTGTATTGCAAAGCTTATGTAGAGCGTCCGTTTAATGAGGAACAAGTCTATATGTGCAAACACAACATGGAGTTGAGAAAAATAGTGTTTTATAAATATTTGTGAAAAAAATCCTATAACATAAATTGTAAAATAAATATATATTTCCAACAGAGGCACATAATTTAAAAAGGATAAATATTTTTCTCCGCACTATAAACCGCACATCTCTATATTAACATCAAGGAGGAGAACGTTCAGCCACTTCGCGGCATTTATTTACATAACCTCGGATTACAAATTTGACAGCAAGAATGCCAATTGCATTTCCCTTCAATCTGAAGCAATAAAATTTCCCAACAAACAAATAACGCGAATATCTTTATTTCAAGCCATTTCCCCTCCGAGGGTTGATTTTAAACTGTGCGAGAATTTATTATTTAAAAGAACTTAACAATATTTCGAAGGAAATATTGCTTTGTTCTCACCCAGATTGGGAGAAATCAGTTTAGCTTTTTGTGTTGTGGCGGCCGAATTGTACCGTTTAACCTATTGATTAATTCAACTTAAAGGATTAACTCATTTATATGCCAAACACGAAACTTTCTTTTTTTAAAGTAAAAAGTGAATTGCAAAATAAATTTTCAATATAACTTTTATATATTAAAATGGGATATTTGATAAGTTTTCCTTTGGCTGTTTAAAAAGGTTTTCATCTTAATTTATTTCCTCGGCGTGTTTGTCTTGGGGATTATCCGGGATGAGCCAGTTTCCCATTGGAATAAAATTATCATTTTTTAATCTTTAAAACATTTTTGCAATTTAAATAATAAATTCAAGTGTACTATATAGGAGGAAATATACGTTCACCCACACATATAGATATACAAATATATTCAGCGAATGTTTCATTGTTTCTCTACTTATTATAAAACAACTCGCATTTATATTTGCCATTTTTTCTGTGTTTAATAAATTAATCTTCTGTATCAAATTAAAATGAAAACATTAGGCTTCCGGGGTAATGTTTCCTTTAATAAATATTTAATATTATTATAAATAGCTTTCACATAAGCCCGACAGATATAGAGAGAGTTATATTAAATATTTTTTAAAATAAACTTATTTTCTCTCCCGGAAGCGCCTGATGTTTTTTCATCTTAATTTTCTCTAAGTGGCCGAAATATACGAGACACAGTGGGTGGAAAAACCACGAGCAACAGCGCTGCAATTCTACTGCTCAACAGTTATCAAAGTTCGATGTGAAATTCCAACAAGTTTAGTGTTTGGGCTCAGGCACATGTGTGAAACCCTCCCTTGGGGATGGGCACACGACTATGCACTCTACTATCTTAAAATTTATATTTTCTATGTACACATAAATTATACAAATATCTCTCACAAAGTTCACACCTATCTTCACATAAATTATATACACATATCTCTCACAAAGTTCACGTCTATCTTCACATAAATTATATATATATCTCTCACAAAGTTCACGCCTATCTTCACATAAATTATAAACACATATCTCTCACAAAGTTCACGCCTATTTCCACATAAATTATATACACATATCTCTCACAAAGTTCACGCCTATCTCCACATAAATTATATACACATATCTCTCACAAAGTTTACACCTATCTTCACATAAATTATATACACACATCCTACGAGCGAGATAGATTTAGACATCAAATAACATATATTCATACATAGTATGCGCATAGTTTCGGACAAATTATGCACAAAATTACACATAGTTTACAACCTACCTCTTCATATAAATTATACACATAGGTTCACACACAAACTATACAACTAACTATCTCCGAGATTTTATACCTATAAATCCAAACATTAAATACCATATTTACTTACATAGAATGCACATATATTCACATAAATTATACATATATCTTTCAAGGTTCTATATAGATACCCCCAAGCATATAAAAATGCACATATCTTCACACATAGAATGCACATATACTACACATATATCCTCACCAACCATCTTACATATCATACACATATTTAAATTACAAGGATATTCAACTAAGTCCCATGTATTGAGATACTGAATCAATAAGGAAGGAAAATATTATTCTAAATATTTAGTTGAGAAAATTGGTTTAAACATTTGCTGGAGTTTTCTCCGAGCGGATTCCTACTGGATTCCGATAAAGTAGCTGAGCTCCTGACTAATTCATTAGCAGGGACCGACGTCGTTCTCCGCGCTCTTTTCACAACGGACGGGTCTCGTAGAGACATTGTCAACTGGGGAGTTTAACAGACGACAAATTTACCTCACGTCGACCGCTCGTTCTATTTTACATTCTGTGTGGAAGGACGATGGGTGGACAGCACACCTGCAGGTTACCGATTCGCCAAGTCTTGGGATATAGTTTTATTATGCTCATATATACGCCTCAGATATTATATATAAAATATATATAATATCCCCCAACTCATAAAAAAGCATTTATTTAAAATATCTAAGACGTAGATAAAACATTGAGCAAAATTATATTCTAAGACGTTTAAATCGATGTCTTGGTTAACGTGCAGGTGTGTCAGTACAGCCCACCTATCGTCTGCTTCCCTTCTACACAAAATGTAAAATGGCGATGGACAAAAGTTAAGAAAATGGAGAGTCTTTGATGTCCTGGTGGTCTTTTTTTTTTTTTTTTAAGGAGACGGAGGCATTTTTTTCACATTTGCTTATCTCGTGTATCTTCAATAAAGGGTACTGTGTTTCAAATATTTTTCAGAGTTAATGTATAAATCACGATATACATGCTGAATTGTACAACTTCCTTAAGTTCTGTCTATAAGTATATCTGTGTGTGTGTTGAAAAGTAATAAAAAAAGGTCAGGTGTTGATAAAATAAAAAGTTGATGAGAACAAACCTAAATCAACGTTTAAATTATTCCGATAGATGGCGCTTATCCATCAGAAACGTGTTAAATTGAACATTTAAATTATTTTGAGGTTATATATTCGATCATTTGGTTACAAATAAAAAGTCCTGAAGTAGTCGCTAGACAACAGCAGCTCTCCAGTAGAAAGGATTTCCAGGAAAACCGGACCAGACATGCTGCAGTGTGCTCCACCTCCGGCTGTTTTCTTAAAACAACAATATTCTCCTCTGTTTATTTAATTTTAATAAACATTATTTTGACTGTCAAATATTCTCTATACTTGATGAATATATATATATATATCCTACCGCCAATAAATTTATGAATATATTCATATGAAATATATTGGATCATAAAATGGTTTAATTTGCCACTAGGTATGGGCCGAATGCCGGCCTTCAGCAACTTTTTTATTTGGTCGCTAACAAATTATCGCACATTCCAACTGTCTGCTTATTGATAACTTTTACATAAATACTTCTTTCATATTTTTATATTAACACAAAGCAATATTTTACATATATATAATACATATACATATATAATACATATTTTTTATATAATATCAGAAATATATTTTCATGATGCGATCTTCTTTCACACACAAAATGGTTAAACTAATTCTCTCTCTCTTTACAAAGCAAACAAACAGAAAAAAATAAACACTTCACGGCGAGGTTGGGATCAGAAGCAAATCTCATTTGGATTCCTGAATGCTTCTACAATCATGGACAAAAAACTTAAAATAAAGTTTTACCTTTTATAATGTTTATCTGGATTCAGACAATAACTCTGAAAGATATTACAGTGACCTTTATTGAGAACACACATGCGAAAACCAAGTATGAACAAAATTACCTCGGTTTCCTAAAAAAAAAAAAAAAAGACGACCGGCGACATCAAAGTTATTCCACTTCATTAAGTTTTGTCCATGAATGCACGTTCATGTGTTTTCGATCAAAAACTTTGTTCATTTTTGACGCTGTCACTTTCCAACTTAAATGGGTTTATTCAATACGGTCGGCGACAAAACAAGCGCAAGTAAAAAACTACCAACAATAGTTATAAAATTATTAATGAAAATATAAAAATTTTACATGAAAACTAAAAAGTACTAGACTTTCTTCCGATATAAAAAACATTTTGTCGAAGCAGATGATTTCTCTCGGATCAATAGCCGCCGAGGGGCGACGATAACACACTGATAAATCCCGGGTCACCTAATGGTCCGGCGTCTAAACAAATCAAAAGTGTAACAATCGTGAGGATAAAACCCTTCAGAAAGCAATCAATCAATCATCGATCAGGGAAATCGATACGCGGGCAATCAGAACGCTACGTCCTCCGTGAAATCAAGATCGTCATTTCAATTAAAAAGCAATAAGGGCGCGTCTGAAAGAAGCCATCATCTATAACCACGTTGAAACGGCAGGTTCGGAGTCGGGGCACGTAGGGCTATAAACGTTCGCCGTGAAGGGAATAATTGTAGCCACCGCCGCCATTTATAAACCGCCGTCGCGCTATTAATTGTGGTGGTCCTCGCCTCATTTGGCTGGACCTCACTTGTGGGCGCTTGGATTTAAAGATTGGAAATGGGAATTTGTTAGGCGTGAAGGAGAATTAGTTTTTCTACCGGAATTACGGGTTCAGGCCTCATCTTCCAATATCTATTTGTACATCAGCGCGACATGTGTCACCCCAAGTTTAGCAGGCGCTGATGTCGTCGCCATTCATGTCCACCTTTATATTGTTGTCACAGGTTGGTCATCTGTCAACAAGCACCGGTCATAACGCCAACACTTTCCGCAGCAAAAAAAATAAAATAATAACAAAAAGATGTCGAGTTTTTAAACATATAAATAGAATTTTCTGGAATATTTTATTTTGTGCTATAACTTGAAAAATTTGAAAGAGAGAGAGAGAGGTCGTTTTCTTGAAGACGTTTATGACAAACATGCACAATCGGAAACCACCTGTGAAGATTGGTTTAAGTGTTTCAGAATGGATGATTTCATCGCCGAGGACAAAAACACTCCGTATTACTAAAAACAATTGAAGACACCGATCTTCATGTCTTATTGGAAGAAGATGACACACACCCTCGCATAAGATGAACTTGTGAAGGCATCAAACATGACTCGCCAAAATATTGCCAAACGTTTACATGCCATGGGAAATTTTGACAAGGAAGGAAAATGGATGCAGCATGAGTTGACTAAGAAAGACAATGGAAAATCCAAGAACCATTTATGAAAGCTTACACATTTACGGTATGTAAAGGTTTCCTGCTTCGAATTGTTACTGGCGTTGAAAAGTGGGTTTATTGCGAAAATCACCAAAATTCTCGGCGTTCATCTTACGAATCATCATCATCGACGGCTCGGCCAAATCGCTTGAAAACGAAGACAATGATCTGTGTTTGGTGGTATCAGAGAGGAATCGTGTACGAGAGTTGCTGGCACCGGGCGAAGCTGTCAATGGGCACCGACAGCAAGTGATCGATTCATGCATTGCTCGAAAAAACGGGAGAATGGGGAACGTGATGTCAACGGATGCTCCTCACACCTCCGTCGTCCACCATCAGAACACTGAGATGCTATCGCGGCGAGACCTTGCTGCCCTGGCACATGGCTTGGCTGGGTACTCCTGGCCAATTCCGAAGAAGTTCAAAATTGATTGGATAAATGGTTTCCGTCCAATGACGCGTCGTTTTATCGTGTCACGGTATTCACGTATTGCAAGAAATAAAGAAAATGTATAGTTAACCAGGTACCATATTTTGAATTAAAATCTTTCATTTTCTTAAATTTTACATAAATTTGATAAAGAACACGATGAAGAATCGAAATTATATCATTGCTGCTGTTTTCAATATCAAACAATTTACTATTACCTTACTGGGATGCTTATTTTATCTCCTCTCATTGGGAAGATTTTTATTGAAATAAAACAGTATCGTTGCAATAATTGCAATTATTTTTTTATAGATGGCGCGCCAACATCTTGTGCTTGACAGATGTCTAACAGGATTATGTGTGAATTGTTTTCGGAAGAGCAATGGTGTGGAATGTCTATATCGAACTTAAAAACCATCACTCCGAATTTCTCTAAGTTGCCGCATATATAAGCAGAACAGCAATACCATTAGTAGAGCGGTCTGGTAGATTGAACTGGCGAAACCGCTGCGAGGGTTCCGCAATGATGGGCCAATGAACTCCCAATATTTTCCATCGCGGAAGAAATTTGTTCTTAATTGAAGAAAGAGTAGCGTTGATATGATTTCAATTCTTGATAATCGATTGCGTGCCAAACCTTTTTGAAAAGAAGATAAAATGTTGTTAGGTATTTGACGCCACGTAGGTGTGAGCTTTAGCGTGAAGACGTTCTCCTAATTAGCAAGGAAGGATCTGGCAGTCGGTCGCACCAAATGTCCACACGTTCTGTTCGACCTAATTGGAGAGTCGGGGATCAATGCTGTTGCTTAATTAGCAACACCTTGTTTCCGTTTTGCTCCACACACACACAAAAAAAAAAAGTTTACGCTCGCCCCGGCAGATGCGTTTTATGGTTTTTATAAATCATTTGAAATTTGACTTGAATGCATCGCTAGAAAGATGAATGTTTGGTCCCTTTTATTCGGGTTTTATTTATGCCCTCAGCTATTCAGGAAGTACCAGACTTCGGAAGCTTTTCACTCCACGCTCATTGTTGCCGCGAACAAAGCTACCTGGCAATTTTTCACATTTTTCTCTAAACTCCACATCAGGCGCTTATTTTCAATGAAGTTGTTTAAAGGGTTTTGATTATTAAGTGTTTTTAATGTGTTGATGTGTCGCGCCTTTGTCTCCGAGTACGATGTTTCAATTAATATAGTATCATTTTAATTTGGAACAAACTAATCACATTCTAGAGAGTTTATGTTTTAAATATTTAATTGTCTTTTTAAAAATAGTTTTGACCCTTTTATTTATTTATTACCAAACGGGGAATATAAAAAATCCTGTTCACATCTTTAACTTAGAGTCGAGCCACTTAAAGACCAACGCATAAGGGCGCCAAGACATCATACTCTGCTGGAACAGCGCTTTCCTCAGATCTCTGCCTGTTATGTTGGAAAGACTGAATTCAGGGGGAAAGGTATAATTTCTCGACATTTCGACAAAAATCTTTTGTTCTCGTCAGGAATAAATAAAAATTAAAGCATTTGGCAAGGCGTTATAAATATATCTATATGAGAAGACGCCTTGCCATATCCTCAATTTTATTTTTTTCCTGACGAGGACAAAAGATTTTGTCGAAACGTCGAGGAAACCTTTTCTGGCCTAAGTGTCTCTTAATTTTAAGAACTATATAAATGCCGGCCAGATAATCTTCAAGATTCTAGAGGCGTGTGAGAGTTTCTTCAAAAATAAACTCATCAAAATTATCCATCAGGAATCGCTTACATGCACATCTTTATATTCATATAAAATATTAATTTGTAAAAGTTTACTATTCAATTATATGTTGTAATATAAATATATATTGAGTACAATACGCTATGTACCTATATATCTTAAATATTATTATAAAATATTTTTAAATCCTAAATGTATATTTATTTAACTTTTCTATTTTCTGTTTCTCCCCTTTAATTTAATTTATTCCTCCCAACCTTTTGACTTTTTTCTCTACCCCCCACCGTTTGTAAATATTTTTTTAAAAATGTTTTAAATGCGCATATATAAAGAAGCGAGTACAATCTCTATATGAAACAATTAACGCGATATTTTTAATGCTTCAACTTCCTACACTCTCCTTACTTCGGTGAATTACTTGACCACGGATTCTTCTGAATGGCCGGAGGAATCGTCCAATACAACAGTATGGTCGATTAAACTATACAAACCGCTTGGAGGGTTCGCCACTGATGATCCAGGCCTTCCCAATATATTTTCCTATCGCAATAAAGACAGAAGTGAAGGTTTATGTTCGTGAGAACATCCTCACACAGGGGCAATAGACTAATATACAATTCATAGCAAATGTTAGTGGAAATGTGGAATTAATATCATCATATGTTATTTTTCTGCTGGCTCCCTGCGCCGTTTTCAAACTCATTGATCTCAAGGATGACAGAGGTTTTTGCAGAATAGAAATCCATGCTAGGTTTATTGCATTAATGAATTCTTTTAATTTGGTTTGTTGCTTCCCAGGAAGTGGTTTCAAATGTTGGCTTCGTAAAGTGGTTATAAGTAAGGAATCGATGTTGGTTCTCTTCAATCGAATGTTTTAATATTTGGAGATTTTCTTCTGGATTTATTCCATTATTAATTAGTATTAAACTTGTTATATTGAAGTATATGGCTTAAACATTAGATTGTATTAAAAAAGAATTTAGGTGTTGTCCTTTTGCCTTGTATCTAGTTATAATAAAAATTTAATGAATTTTATAATTGCAGAGTAAAATATACTTGTACGTTTCTTTTGCATTGGCTAATATTAGGAGTATTCTCTCACGTTCAAAATCTTTAGCAAGTTTCTAGGTTATGTTGGTATATAAATTATCGTTATTGAGTTAATTGCGCAAGTTGTTTTATTTTAAAATCGCGTTAATAGTTTCACTGCTTATATATAGATGGATCGCCTTGTACAAAACCTTGTCCCTGGTGAACTGCATATTGAGGCGAGCGATGAAAAAGGACAATGGCCACCAAGGATATCCTGCCCCAGGCCTCGGCCTCGATGATTCCTACAAGATGGCTAGAGTCCTCGAGGAATCCGAGGTAGGCAGGTCCACGCCATCGCGGAGAAATACCTTTTGCCCCTTCTCCAATCTAGTCCAGGCCTTAGCGGTCTATAGCTCTAACTGAAGTAGACTCCAGAATCTTCAGCGGTCTTCTTGTTGGTCGTCTGGGTTCTCCCCCGTGTGCCATGGTCCCGGTGCTGGACGAGGCCGCCGCTATAAAAAATTGCCGCTGTCAGTAATAGAAAAATACTTGAAGTCCGCCTTTCTGTGTGAAACGTTAAAAATTAATGTCTCGATGCCGTTTTTATGTAATAAGCTGAATTTGACGAGAGGGATATAGTGAGACAGTATACACTATCTATTACTGGTCGTTTGAACCGTTTGCAGAAATGTTAATCGTCTCCGTGGCAAGGTCTGATAACACTTAGGAGTAATAAGGAAATAGAGCGCCGGTTTGGCATGCAAACACAACTTGGTTTGAGTAAATGGCGAGAAACTGAGCGCCAGATTTAAGTGGGACGAGAGAGGGTGTGGGCCTTCACGCCTGCCCCCGGTCTGTAATTTGACCCCGCCCTCAGACATCCATCTCTAATTGCACGGCGACACCTCCACGGCATCATTACCTCCTTTTATTTTATTGTGCCAGAACATTTGGGGCCGTTTCAATTTGGGTGAGAGATGGAGTCTTGAATACATATTGTTGAGGGGCGTAATCAGATAGGGTTAAAGAAGAAATAATTTTCTAAATGGATAAGTTGGCGTGAGGCTTGCTGCTTGATCAAGGGTTCGTTGGACCTTCTGGAAGTGTTTCTATTAGTGTGACATCTTAGTGCATGGGCCGTTGGAGCCTACGCCAGGCTTTATAACGTTTGGCGCGATATCAGCAGATGGTCGAAAGTGCTGCTTTATTTCTCAGTGACATGTGTGTGTAGTAGATAATTCTGAGATTTCACAGAAATATGCACCAGGTGCAAGGGCGATTATTCCAGTCCCCAACATCGCATTGATTGTATCCAAACCACGAAACAGAAGCTTCGAGATAATCCAGAAAAATGTTTCAGCTTCTACGCTATCATCAACCTATGGAGAGATGGGTTGATATTCGACCAGACCACATTATGGGAAAATAAGCGACAATAACAGAAGTTTGAGTCAAAAGGCGATCCATTAATTAAGTTTATATATTTTTTTCTTTACAGATCCAGGAACGCCCTTTTCCATATAAAATAACAAAAGTATTCATGCAAACTATTGACATTTTAATGACCACAACCGAACAACATTATGGGCTCTAACATACAATAACGTTTCGATTTGATATGTGAAAATTGGCGTGTGCAATGAGCGCAGCCTGTGTCTTTACATGGGACTATTGCAAGTTTCTCTCCGCGCGCTAAAGTTTACAAGGACCAGCTGAATCTCTTCGAGGATGGCGATATTGAGTTTACTCCACGTGGGGTCGGGCCGATGGACGGACGTTCTAGCAGATTATCCCCCATTCCTCTAGCCACAGCGTGAACTTGGCCAAGTCTCCCGAGGGCACTCCTTTTACTTTACAAAAATATCTGACCTGGTACATAAACATTGAGTAGTTCTATTAACCTTTAAGAAGTCTTTTTTGATAAAATTGATGAATTTTATATTTTAATTCGCGGTCAACAGGATATTCTGAAGCCACAGTAGATCCAGGGTGGAAGGACACAAGAAATCAGAGGTATATTTAGATTTAAAAAATGAAGGATGCGGAGGCCCCGGAGTTTGGCTAGTCCAGTAAGGTCGAGCACGAGGTCGAGACATGTCGTGTAGTCCGGCTGGCCCACGGACTGCCTGAATCCTCAGTAGAAGTCCTATCTACAGAGAAACACTGCCAGCGGGACAAAGTAGATCTATTTATCCAAGCCAGGGTATTTACTGTTCAAGAGCTCTTTTTGTCTATTTGCCAAGTGGAATTTCATCTCTCCATCGTGCCAGTCTCCTTCCTTTGTTTATTAGTCTTTCCAAAAGAATATAAAAAGTAAAGAGAGAGCCAAGGAATATACCAGAAATATATAAAAAATATTCAATAAATATATGCGAAGTAAATAAAAATTAGTCAATAACTATATTATAGACTCGTATGATTTAAAAAAAAAATTAAACAGTAACTACTGCCCTCACTGCAATGGAAAAATTAATGAGAAAACCTGGCTCATCAGTGGTGAACCCTCCCATTAATTTTCCCATTGCAGTAAGGGCAGTAGAAATTGTTTAATTTTAAAATGAATCATACGTGTCTATAATAGTTTCGATTTTTCATAACAGATTGCGCGCTAATGCATCATAATATAAGTAAATAAGAAGTAGTCAATAAATATATAAGTATATAAGAAGTAGTCAGGAAATGTATAGGAAGTAAATATATAAGTATATAAGTAGTAGTCAGGAAATGTATAGGAAGTAAATATATAAGTATATAAGTAGTAGTCAGGAAATGTATAGGAAGTAAATATATAAGTATATAAGTAGTAGTCAGGAAATGTATAGGAAGTAAATATATAAGTATATAAGTAGTAGTCAGGAAATGTATAGGAAGTAAATATATAAGTATATAAGTAGTAGTCAGGAAATGTATAGGAAGTAAATATATAAGTATATAAGAAGTAGTCAGGAAATGTATAGGAAGTAAATATATAAGCATATAAGAAAAGTAGTCAGGAAATGTATAGGAAGTAAATATATAAGTATATAAGAAGTAGTCAGGAAATGTATAGGAAGTAAATATATAAGCATATAAGAAGTAGTCAGGAAATGTATAGGAAGTAAATATATAAGAAAGTAAAAATAGAAGTAGTATAATAAATGTGTTAGAAGTAAATAGGAAGCAGTCTCAGGAAGTACATTGCTTTCGGATCTTCTCTCTCTCTCTCTGCTTATATATTCAACACGTCAGGAAATGTATAGGTGAGAGTATTTAAGAACACTATAAGTTTGGAAGACAGTTAAATTCTACATAATCACATGAATCGAGTATTGTTTTTCTACCAACAATTCATACATAAGCCAATTAGCATAAATTAAATATAATTCAAACTTTCCATATGCAAATAGGAAACTATTTAAGCCCCATTTTCAAAAAATAAAACAGCTTCCTACTATTACGATGCACAAATATTGGGAGATCAGTGTGAAATGTCCAATTGGATAAACCGATTATAGAGCTTCTCCTCCCTCGACCGGTTCTTTCTACAAAAGGTGAGATATTTGGATTAAAAAAAAAAAAAATTCTTCAATACTGTTCCGAATATGATACTCATGGCTATACTCTGAGTTTGAAAATGCTAATTGTTTCTGAGGGAAAAGAAGGTCGAATTTAGCCGAGGTGCGACATGTCATTTGGGATGTCAACTCTAGGAGCGAGCCAAGAATGGTGCGTCATCACTTATCAATAATTCATATTTCCTCCATAAGGCGGCGCTGTAGTTGTTAAGAGAATTCAAATAGGGCCAGTACTCCCAACATATTTTTTATATATAGTGTGTGGCTGCTTCCTTTTTTAAAGCAATGTTTATCTTGTTTTCTATATAGTCGGCTGCTCCTTTTTTTTAAAGCAATGCATATTTTACTTTGTATATATAGTGCCAGTTTTTTTAAAGCATTGAGAATATATTGTATATAGAGTGTCCGTGATTTTTTAAAGAGTGTATTTTTTGTTCTTTAATTGTATCTGCTCTTTTTCGGGCGATGGTTATCTTGTTTATATATAGCGGGACTGTGCCCCCTTTTTTACGAATATTTTTGTATTGGGTATCTATATCATTTTATCACAATGTTCATGTTGTTTTATAAAAAGTTTGTGATATTTTTTCAATGGTTGATATATTGTGAAATAATAGTACAAATGTGAAATTGTACTGGGGTAAGGTGGATAAATTAAGAAAAAGGAATCTCCTTATCGTGCAACTGAAATTTGCTGATGGCGCCATCTATCGGAATAAATATAAACTATTCGTTGTTTTTAATTATTCCAGAATTGGCTAAATACCCATTCTTGGTTAATCAAGTACTTTCAGTTGCACGATAAGGAGATGCCTTTTTCTTGATTTATATATTGTTTTACATTTATTGTCTGCCATGCTTTGAGAAATCTGAATTTTGTTTTATTAATGGCGTCTCTACGTTCGTTTTTTCAGTAATATAAATTCAGATTTATATATAATTCCAGATTAAAGGTTCTCCCATGGGAGCTCTCTTTCAACCTCAGTCGCCGAAATTGTCATGCGTCGCATAGACAAATGGATAACCTCCCTATTCCCGTCAGATATAATTTTATGGCGTCGATATATTGACGACATATTCTGTATATGCCCCGAAAATCAAACCAAGATCATTCTAGAAAGACTCAACAGTTACCATCCTAACCTAAATTTCACATTTGAAAAAGAAACAAACAATAGCCTGCCTTTTCTAGATATAACAATTTTTCGCATACAAAATCAATTCCAAACAACTGTTTATTATAAGCCATCCTTCAACCCCGACTATATCCGTTTTTCCTCCTACTGCCCTCTCAGCCATAAAAATCAATACCGTAAAGACCTTAACTAAACGTATCCATAGCCACTGCTCACTTCAAACCTTTAAAACAGAAGAAACTCAGAATATATTAAGAAATCTGAAGACTTGTCAATATCCTTTATCATTTATTCTAAGACATTTCTATAGCCCCTCTGAAATTCGGAATTCCCCAATCTATAAATCTATTAGCAGTATTCCTTATTCACCAGTATCTGTTTCTATAGCCCGTCATCTGAAGAAATTTGGGATCAAAACATTTTTCAGCAACTCACCTAATTTAAATTCGTTACTAAGAAACCCCATAACAAAGAACAATACCGTTGATTATCCTTCCAATATTAAGAATGCCATATATTCCATAGAATGCAACGAATGCAAAACCAAATATGTTGGCGAAACTGGCAGACATTTAAATATAAGAATATCAGAACATAAACGAAATATCGACAACCAAGACAGTAGATCTTTAGTATACCAACATATAAGAGAAACAGGCCATTCCTTCTCCCTATCAGAACCAAAGACCCATTACTCCAACATCCCCAATAGACTACAGAGACTAATAATAGAATCCATCATATCCAGAAAGCACAATAGTATTAACAGAAGAATAGATATCCCGGAAGTTTATAACATTATATTTCCTGAGCCCACCCCATAACCTCCAAGTGAATCACGCGCAATAGAAGCCCGCGTTGATTATGCCTCAAAACAAATGTAAACAACTAAAGGACTGTATTTAAGCTTAAATATTATTTTATTGTGGCATATTAAGGATGTAAAATAGTTTCTCCCGTAGAAGGGCTTACTTGCCCGAAAGCTCGAGATATTTTTAAATAAAAATATTTTTAAAAGAATCTTTTCCCTGGAGGATTTATGTTTTTATTTTAATATAATTCCGTGCTATTTTCTAGCGTTGTGTTTTTTACATAGTGTTTGCGGTCTAGGTTTTTTACCGATGTAATTTATAATTTATTTAGAAAGTAATGATGCTATTTTCAGGAATGTGAACTTTATGTTTATAAATATATAGCTTGTACTTCCTCTTTCATAACGGCGTATATAGTTATTTGGAAAGTATATGATTCCTTTATGTGTGCAATTATAGATTATCTCACAAATGAACATAATAACAATATTGATGCAAATAATATTATAATTGATATTCAAATAAATTTAAAAAATATTTGCAGAGTTTCTTTATTTAGATATCGGGAGGCAAGCTTTCGCGCGGTCGCGCTTCTTCAGGCCACTGGCTCCGCAAAGGCGTGCAACACACATTAAATAGAGATTCACAGGAATATACATTTAAAAAAATTCTCAACATGTATTTCTGTGAATCTCTATTTAATGTCTGTTGCACGCCTTTGCGGAGCCAGTGGCCTGATGAAGCGCGACCGCGCGAAAGCTTGCCTCCCGATACCTTAATAAAGAAATTCCACAAATATTTTACATTTATTTGAATCAATTATAATAACAATAATAAAACTCGTCTCAATGGGCCACCGCTTCTTTGACAAGTCCAGCCCCTGTGATCATCTTTAATGCAATCATATAGAAATTGAGCATCATATTTCCAGTAATCATTTTTTCTCTCAGAAGATTTCTTTGTATCGTTCCGTGATCTCACTGAAATAATTTCTGACTTTCCTCGCTTGGTTCCTTCATGTTTGGAAAAGCAAGAGGTTTCGATTCAGCATCAGTAACCTTCACTTTGAGATATTTCATCTCCTCTGTGGGTAATTATGTAATACAGAATCGTTGTGAATTTTTTGTTCTATTTCCTCTTACTGATCACTTCTGAGATTTCGGTAGAGAAGCCCTCGGGGACCAGCTGTGACTGCATTTTGGACTTGTCCAATGTCAATTTATTATAACCAACCACCACTGTATGTACTCCCTTTCCACACAATTGTTGACGGTTTTTTTTACTTATACTATAGAACTCCCCTGAATGAAAAATTTTATATTTTTAAATATTTGGAAAAAAATTCCCCTTTTTTTTTTCTCGATTCTATGAAAAAAATATAAAAATAATATTTTCTGGCCTAGTTCTCTCTCTCTGACACTATGATTGTATCATTCAATATTTATATTTCCATTTCTCTTGACAAGCGGTGGTACAGATGGTATAGAGATACAGTGGTATATCGTCTATAACGATAAGATGATTCACTTCTAACATCTTCTGCCTTCCGTTCGGGGAACTCTTCAAAGCGGCGACCTCTCGCTGCTGGCTCCTGCGATAAGTCGGAACTCTTCGACTTGAGAAATAGGAGCAGTGTTTTTATACGTGATTTCATTTCTTTTGAACACTACCTACATCTGATATAAGATGACTCTCTTATATAACTATTTATAATGGGGGGTCGGTGGAAGGCTGGTTAAACCGTTTGGTTTTCGACCACTAGGACCCGGGTTCTATTCCCGCATTGGGCACTTTTTTATGATAAAAAAAAATGCTCCAATGGCCCCCGATTCTTGCAAAATTCCAACCCCACCAGCAAGTGCAAGTAACCAAGCGGGGCTCTGGCACATTTGTAAGTGCAAAGTCGAACTGCTTTTCACATGTGTAGACATGTGGTGCGCTTACAGTAAAAGCAGTCGCTAACTACCCACCATGATTATCATGGCCTGTACCACTAGTACTAGGGATAATTAAAAAAAAACTATTTATAATTATTCTTTTCACTAATGAAACAACTCCGTTCTGTAATTACAGTAAAGTAAAATCAGTATAAAGTTGCTTTATTGGTAACATCGCAGTACAAGGACAGTAGGGAGTTATTTGTAACGTCGCAATAAGGATAGCTGGAATTTTTAAACATTTAACATAACAGTAATGAGAGCGGAAAGTTGTAAGTTATTTTACTTGTAAAATCGCGGTAAGGACAGATAGAAATTTGCCTTATTTGTAACATCGCAGTAAGGACAGCGGGAAATTTGCCTTATTTGTAAAATCGCGGTAAGGACAGCGGGAAATTTGCCTTATTTGTAAAATCGCGGTAAGGACAGCGGGAAATTTGCCTTATTTGTAAAATCGCGGTAAGGACAGCGGGGAAATTTGCCTTATTTGTAAAATCGCGGTAAGGACAGCGGGAAATTTGCCTTATTTGTAAAATCGCGGTAAGGACAGAGGGAAATTTGCCTTATTTGTAAAATCGCGGTAAGGACAGCGGGAAATTTGCCTTATTTGTAAAATCGCGCTAAGAACAGAGGGAAATTTGCCTTATTTGTAAAATCGCGGTAAGGACAGAGGGAAATTTGCCTTATTTGTAAAATCGCGCTAAGGACAGAGGGAAATTTGCCTTATTTGTAAAATCGCGGTAAGGACAGAGGGAAATTTGCCTTATTTGTAACATCGCAGTAAGGACAGAGGGAAGTTATTTGTAACATCGCAGTAAGGACAGAGGGAAGTTATTTGTAACATCGCAGTAAGGACAGAGGGAAGTTATTTGTAACATCGCAGTAAGGACAGAGGGAAGTTATTTGTAACATCGCAGTAAGGACAGAGGGAAGTTATTTGTAACATCGCAGTAAGGACAGAGGGAAGTTATTTGTAACATCGCAGTAAGGACAGAGGGAAGTTATTTGTAACATCGCAGTAAGGACAGAGGGAAGTTATTTGTAACATCGCAGTAAGGACAGAGGGAAGTTATTTGTAACATCGAAGGAAGAATAGCGGGAAGTTGTTTTATTTGTAACATCGAAGGAAGAATAGCGGGAAGTTGTTTTATTTGTAACTTCACAGTAAGAATAGCTAAAAGTTGTTTCATTGGCAAGATGGCAGTAAGAACAACAGGGAGTTACGTTATCTGTAACATCGCAGTAAGGACGACGGGAAATTATTTTATTTGTAAAAGAAAAGTTCGCGATAAATGGTTCAAATTATTATGCAAAGAAGGGGCGCGCTTTTTCATATCTTCAATTAAAACTTTGAATTTAAAAACTTTTTTAAAATGAAGGAATATTTTCTGAATGCCTTTCAGATTCCATATTCGTGTATTATAATAAATCCCGAGTACACCGGGTTCGAGATCCCGAGCCCAACTCCGAATAAAAACAAAGCCGGCAAATACTACGAGGAGCAGCAGCCGAGAGATACCAAAATAAAGCTGGGCAGGACATAAAGGAGGACGTTTTTGTGCAGCGGTCGTCCATCACGTCGCGCGGAGCTGACAGTAATGAAAACAGGACAAAGCTGCAGCGCCGTGTTTAACGCAGCTAATGCTTAATTACGTCCCGATGACAACACGAACACTAATTGGTCTTCGGGGCCATTCATATCTCCGCCAAGACGCCCAGGTCGCCCTGGCAACGCGCCTAATACACTTGACTGCTTAATAATTCAGGCGAGTTTTTCTCCCAAGTTTTTTGTTCTTCCAAGCTGGCGGACCGTCGCACGTGTTGATTACAACGCACCTTATCCTCAACACATTCCCAATACAATTCTTCTCGAAGCTTTTCATCACCAAACAGCGCTTGTGTGAACATTAAATAAACTAAAAAATAAAACTGAAAAAAGAAGCAATATCTTTATATATTTAAAATTGTACTTTTATTTATTTTTTCATATATACATATATGCGCATTTAAATTTTTGCTTAATTCGTAAAGAGAATCGAGTTAATTTTTAACTTCCTTCTTGATTTCGATTGATTTTAATTGATTGACAATTATATATATTTTAATATTACCTTGTTTTTCTTAGTGTAAAATTAGTTTCTTTCCTGCCCCTAATGTATGAAGAGCATTTAAAGTAAAAGGTTTTCTGTACGTGAATTCACACAGATCTGATATTTTGAAGAATTCAGCACCACACCTGTTGATTCAAGTGGCTCAACCTGCTCGAAACTTTAGCTCTGTGATCGTTTCATCAACTTTACGTATATTAGATCGACCTGTAGGATAGCGCGCTTCTTTGAAACTAATTGTAACCTTTAACGATATTTTGTGTTTATATATTTGAAAAAATAACTTTTCACGGGCTAGCTGGGAGGGTTTACCACCAGCGAGGGCGCGCCATATCTCAATATAACATATTATAAAATGCCGTGAATTTCATAGAAAGAGTAGAAATATGATTTGAGCAAAATATTGCCCACTAAACATATGCTTTTGAAAAATACAAAAGTGTAACTATACTGGGATCAGGTGGATAAATTAAGAATAAGACATCTCCTGATCTTGCAACTAAAAGTTGCTGATGGTTTGCGCCATCTTTCGGAATAAATATAAACTAATCGTTGCTTTTTAAATCTTCCAGAATTAGCCAAATACCCTTTCTTAATTTATCAAGAAAAGCTAACCACGTGCGTGTTTCGGGCTGCTTGGCCCTCATCAGCGTGGTGCAAGCTGGGCCAAAAATAAAATTAATTTTGAGAAATTCATATAATTTTAAAAAATACAGTTTTTGATTTTAAAATTTCCCTCTGTTCAAATTTTCATACATTTTAAAATATAGTTTTTCTAACGCCATAAGAACGTCATTATAAAAAAACCTATAATTTATTAAAAAGTTATTTTAACATTGATATTTCTGAAAATAAAATGTATTGCTTTCAATGAGTAGAATAATATCGTCTGACTGTAATTGGGCCTCATGAGTAGTCCTAAGTAATGGCTGCATATGATCGGACATAGCATGGACCAATTGTGCGGAAGGTTATCATTAAATAAGAACGTTTGTTTACAAGAAATAAAAACTGATGTTTTCAATTTGTGATGGCTTCAGGTAGGTCGATAAATCCTAGTAGGCTGAAGAAATAAAAAATGCCTTTGCTGAGATTGAGCTATTTCCCTGGATTCCAAAGTCAACGCAGAACTAAGTAAAGCCAAATATTGGGTTTGGGATTCTTTAATTTGTGGCAGAAAAATTAAATTTCTCCGCGACATAATTTTTCAGAAATATTGCGCTGGACAACAAAATGGAAGACGTTGGCGGTCTTAACGCGATAACATCTCGCACGGTGAGCCAAGCACGTTGTGGGAGTTATATCTTGGCATCAATCTAAACAAACACGGAGTTACTTCATAAAAGTAGCAGCGGACTTTTAGCGGATTATCCGGTAGGAAAAAACCAAGAATTCTACCATTCTACCATACTTAGTTGAAAATTTGAAATGTTTTTTTAAAGCTACACTTTCTTCTTGATATATAAGTTAAAATATTTCTACAGTTCTTATGTTGCAATGTATAAGAATTGAAATAGGCAGGGTATGGGTCATCAGTGGTAAACCCTCCCAGCGATTTTGCCATTTTAATCCCCAGACCGCTCTACTATTGTATTAGACGTTCCTATATACTCTGCATTTTCTCTTGAAAAATTCAGTAATTCAGAGTTTTGAAAGAACTGTGGACAACTTATTATAGGACTGTAGAAATAGAAACTTAAATAAAAGATTTGTAGAAATATTTCAATTTTCAGCGATATATAAGGCGCTATAAGTTGTTACGATATTTGCACGGCCTTAGTTCCAACCGGGGAGAAGGGAATTCAAATTTTACCTTTATTTTAACGGAATAGGTGCTAGTATTTTATTTTAGTCGAGAGAGATATATAATGTTATATTATTTTTAAAATGCTTATTTTGGATCATAAAATTTAATTTTCCAATATTTCGTAAGGCAACTCGTCAAACTTCTTTGGGGAACAAGATTGTTTTGAGGAGCATCTCAAAACAATCTTGTTCCCCGAAGAAGTTTGGCAAGTTGCCTTACGAAATATTGGAAAATTAAACTTCATGATCCAAAATAAGCATTTTTAAATGATTTATTATATGGATTGCTCTATTTTCAAACATAATGTTATATATATATATATATATATTTCAATATTTTTAAAGCATAAAGTATCATCAAGTATAAAATGCATGGAAATCTAAAGCATAATGCATAGGTTAGAAGTAAAGTATATTCGCATACACACGTAAATGCCATTGAATACGCAACAGCATCACAGATTCGACAAATTAGAACAAACGCTAACAACCTGTATTCCATGGTTTCGGAATATGGCCCTCATCAGTATCAAGTTTATAACATTCATGAAAGGAGTTATAACATAGGCCGAATTAGCAAAAAAAAAGGTTACTAGTTAATCATGTGATAGAGACGATCCTAGGCCACACAAAATATTGTAGAGTTTGAGAAGACGGTATTCACGTGCATTAAAACACAATTTACCCATTAAATGCATTAAAACAATCTACCCATTAAATACATCAAAGCACAACGCACCCATTAAATGTATTAAAACAATGTAACCCTTAAATTAATTAAAAACAAAGCAATAATTCGGCCGATTTCATAATTCCTCTCGCCAATTGATAAAAAAAAAAGAAACCGTCTTTATACTGATGAGAACCATAGTCCAAATCTATGGTAAACAGCTTGGCTAATTTGTCTTCTTTTGCTGAAACTGATGCTGTGGATTATTCTTAGAGACTTGAATATGCGCTGTGTGCGCAGAGAAGCTACTTGCTTCGTTTTAATTTATTTTTAATAAAAGGAATAGAGCCTATTTATATACAAGAAAACCTTCCTATCACATATATATAAATGAATATATTGCATATATCAAGTCACGTTGCATAGCTACATAGCTCGCATATAACTCGAGCTACTTGCACCTACCTCATCAAAGTCGGCTGTCGGGGTGAAGGAAGAGATGTTCGCTGGAAGAATGTTGTTGTAAACAGAAGAAATAAATGTTAGCTCGGGGTGATTATGCAGCAGAGCTGGCTTCTTGTGAATTCTATTTATATTTAATCCGCTATCCTGGGAGCACAGTAATTAAATACCATCATCCATTATTAATAAAGGAGAGAATCTCATTTCCATTACCTAGCAGTTTCAGAAATCTGGATAAAAATTCTATTTATAATAATGAATTGAATCGATTGGAATAAATATACTGAGAGAGATTTTAAATTTTCAAAATTCTAAATTAACTTTTAGCTTTCTCTCTATGAACCGGATTAAAAACTACTTCGTTTTTAATTAACTTTGATATATATCAGGTTGTGAATAATAAATTGAGTGTGCGCTGCAAAAACTTCAGGTAAATATTTTGTTCAAAATAAATTATACACGGCAACAACAAAAACATAAATTCTATATAGAAATTTGAGTTCTTCTCAGGATCTTGTATGTCTTAACGCGCGCTATTGTGAAAATCTCAAATGGCACATGTTGGATACCTCTATTTATCAATGCTATTCATTTGAAAGGTATTTTATTCCTCTATTCTACTCAATTTATCTATAAACATACTTGCTCTGACAAGCTACTCAGTCTTTAAAAAAACATTTCTTCCTCAATTCACACACATACCCATAGGAAAGAAGCGGCAAAAATGCATAAAAATGGGAAAAAAATAGCATTTATCTTAGCAACTATTGAGGTTACAAAATGAAAGGAGTGATAGTAGACATTGCTGCTGCTGTAATAGAGATGCATGGAGACATCTGAGGGCTCTTCATTGGACACGACAACAACAACAATGAAAGTAGTAGAATTAGAAGGAAATAATTTATGATAGAGAAATGTAAACTCTTCAAAGCTTTTGCATATTTCCAGTTCTCTATATAGCTCCATATAAGAATAGTTAAGGAGCTAGAATATTATTTTGTGTATGTCCATTATACCAGCAGGATTGATAAACATGAGGGAAACATAAGGGACCTATGATATATCAACGTTCGTCACAAACCGACCACAATATGTCAGATACCATTATCAGAATATCTCTCGAAAATACCAAATATTACTTCTAGAGAATCCCTACTAGCAAAAGGTTACAATAGAAATAATAAGAAAATTGAGTTACCTACAGAGTTTAAAAATGCATTAGAACAAAAATATTTCCCTAAAAATCAAGTCATCCCTGCTTTTATATATATTGCCACATATGTATATATAACACCTCCAATTTATTATTATATAAAATATAATATTTAGTAATTGTGAATATATGAGATAATTGAATGTTTTAAAGAGCTTTTAAAGCTTTGATTTCGTTATGCAAGTCTGCACCCTGTAGGTGAACATTTTTTTACAAACAGTTTGTATTTTTCACTTTATATTGATAAGCCAGCAGAAGAGCATCATTACTTGAAAGCTCCCTTTTCCCAATAAAAAGATACGTGTTGTTAATTCTTTTTTAATTTTGAATAAACTCGAAAAAAATTCTCAATGAATTACATTGTTGTTTATATATTTCCGTCAAAGTTCTAAGGCTATTATAAACAACCATGCGATCAAGGTGAGCTTGTACCACGCACTTCATTCATTCAATTCCTGCTTTGAAAGCTTCCTCCTCAAGGAGCCCACCGCCCAGTTTGTCCCTGTGGCCATATTAAGAATCTTCACCTGTATAACTTCTTATCAAGCTGTCAAACTTACCTGGGAAAACACGACAAAAAACGAAGCTATCGATTTTATTTTTTCACTGCACGCAAATACGCAGGGTCCGGAAGGTTGTTAAAATTTGCCTGACTCGGGCGCTTCCGGTGCAATGATTAGTTTCCAACTCGGCGGCCGCTATCGGCGCGCCGATCTCCTGATTAGCGTTGTTTTTGTCTTCCTTCAACTCCTTCACAACAAACTTCGACGTCATTTGGAGCGTCTCCTCGCTCGTGATAACAGACCGTGTAGAAGAAATTGATGACACAATTTATATCAATAAATATATGTATATATTTTGAAGGCTTTGTGAACGAAATTATGGCCGTTATTTCTGATGTAGGATAATATAGATTTACAATTTCTTAACAATCGTAAAAATATTAATTCAGAAACGATCAGTTTTATTATTTTGAACAAGGCCTGCTGGCCCAGAGTAGTGAACGAGAGGGCCAGGAATCCACCGAAATGAAATGCACTGTGAAGTTTACTTCTTGCCTTATCACCTACAGACGAAATGTGGGGTTACTCCGAGGTGAACAAACAGCAGGGACGTCCGTCATGGGTCGACGGGACCTAGGCATAAATTCGCCGGCTAGGTAGTTGCAAAATATGTCTGTAGGAAGCAAAAATGGCGTCATTAAAAGCGCATCGAACAAAGTTTTCTTTCATGTTTAACGTTAAGTTTAAACAAATATTTTTGCGATCGAAAGTCATATTTATAATATAGATTGCTCCATCTTAAAGAATATATTTTCAGGTTTGTTTTTGTTTTCAGGATTTTTCAGGTTGATTTTTAAAAATATTCTTCCCTAGCAGCGCGATTTCACGTTTCTTAAACACGAAGTCACGGAGAAGGATTGTATGACCACATTTGGATGATCCATCTACCATTCGTGGTGTTAGACGACTAGCCGCCTTCTCTTTGTGCATCTACCCTTCCGAATATGTGAATTTATTCCTCTGCTTTTGAGATTATAAGATATACATTATATCAAGGGACAAATGTGAATATATGTGAATATATATATATGTCGTATCTGTCGTGGTCGAATGGAAGGGCGCGACCGTTGTGCATGTAAGCTTCGAAAATAATCGCGCGAGCTAGCTCCACGTTTATTTTGTACAGATTTATAGATGGATGACTTTGTTTTACATTATAAGATACTTATTATGGTGAAAATAAATTATATCTCTTGGGCATTATACAAATTATGACATATATTACAAAAGAAGTATTATTCCGCACATAAATATCATACTCCCATAAAATATGCATATTAGCAAAAAAGGCACCTCTTCCTTTTAATAAACGTATTAAATGCAACACAAAATGTTATTTTTATGTGTGCATATATATATGGTTTTTTTTAGATTTACATATAAAGATGTGCATCTCTCTAGATGGTATACTAATAATATAAATTTGCTATTATTGCAATATTCAAATGTTTTTACAGAATTTTATTTTATAGCGCTGTACATAAATTTTATTTAAGAAAAACTCTAAATATATATGTTATTTATAAATTAGAGCCTTCTTTGTATTCCTGATTTAGTAACACATTTATATCACTGTGCGGTGATGAACGCGAGCTTCAGTTTTACAAAACTTCCAACAAAGAAAAGCGCTCAGTGTACAAAATGGCAAATAATATTATTATAATAAAGCCTTTCAAATCTACCTCCTAAATACCCTTGCGCTCTCCAAAAGGGGATTTTCACCTTTCTCCGTGATCTAGTTAACGTTGGATGATCAATTCTAGACCTAGGCACCTGTGTATGCTGTCACTAGCCCCAAACACAAGGCAGACGAGTATTAAATCTCACCAGATGTTACTAAATAACTATGTAAAGGATATAATTTAAGGTGAAATATTGAAAATTTCCAGATGCTCACAGAACTCATGTGACACGAAGCACTCCATTAAACGCCGAGAATCAATCGATTGATGTTTCAAGTAGCTGACGATGGGATTGATGTTGGGTTTTAATTGATTCCTGCTGGAGGTTGCGTGAGGAGCTTGCTGGGCAATTTTCTTAACTCGCTTCAAATTGACTCCGCTACAGGAACATTTCCTTCGCCCGTTTCCTTTACTCTCGAGTTCTTTTTTAATTCTCGGTGGCAATTAACACTGTCAACTATTTAAGTAGTTGCGTGGGAGAGAACGTATCGAGGATGGATTATAAATATAAAAGTCTACTAGAGTCTATATCGGTCGGTGTATAGAGGGAGATGTCGGCAGCCCACATGCGTTCCTACCTGAGTCCAAGCGCCAAATGACGCCATCCACGGCCAATCAGGGCCGCTTCCTTATTCAATTGTTGACCAGGTCCAACAGGATGTTCAGCGCCGATGTTCAGATTTAGGATGAAGAATAATTCACACCGTCGACAACCACAACCCCGTATCGAATTTGCAATGGGCATTTTTTCTTCATCATTGGCCCCCATTTCTTACACATACTTAATCCCGCTTGTGAGCGCAAGTGACCAAACGAGGTCTCTTTATAAAGGCAAAAATTACACTGATTTCTAGAGGTGTAAGCATAAGATGCACTCACAGTACAACCTACCCACCATGGCCTGTACCACGTGTACTTAGGATTATTTATCATCCTCTAGCGGATTTATCATCAAGTTAGTTGATATTTTCCTTTTGTTTAGAGCGGTCTTTCCGCTTTATTATTTATAGAAATATATTTTCAAAAAGTTGTTTATTGAAATCCTAATTCCTCCACAATATTTTATAAAGTTAAAGACCTTTTAATGGGCTATCAGTGCGCCTGAACGCCCTCTTTGTCTAATTAGGAGAATTAATTATCCTAATTAAACGCAATTTTTAACACCCTTTGATGTTGGGCCTTTTTTACCCTTGTACAAGACATTTGTTGACATTTTTAAATAAAGTTGCTTTTTAGGGGGGAGATTTTGTGGTTGTTAAAGAAGGTTGAATTCACAAATAAGTCTGGCGTCCCAATTAAAATAAAGATAATTGCTCTATGCGATGAAAAAGTGGAGTGAGTCCTCATCATCACGCCAATTTAGCCGCCGTAGTACAATGGTACTCTTTTTGGGCATCCTCACATGGAGTTCTCAGGAAAGTATCTGGACGTAATAAATCGATCAGTCAATCTATTAGAGAGAGATCCAAGAATATTTATATCATACTTCTGCAATTAAAGAGATAATTGCTCTAAGAAAATAATAAATCTTTCCTCTCTCAAACAAATTCTACCCTAGGGCATATCTCCTCGACGCTTCCTCATCTTGACACCAGCTAAAGGTGAGTGGCCGACACTGATGGCGGCCTTCAATAGCTTCACTTTAAGATTGATTGTCACATTTTCTAGTAATCTTTTATAATAATATTTAAAATGCATTTTCAAGCAAACAACATAAAAATCTGAATATATAAAAGAACACATTCGGCAGCAGAAATCATTCTGTTGACCTTCTCTGGCTCCTGCTCATTGGAGAGATGCGAATGTACCTTTGTAGCTATCCGTAGGTGAACAGGACTTCCTTCAAGAAGATCTGTGCACGAAGCAAACATATTTGTCAAATTTCTACAATTACAGAAGCCGTAGTTTTCATAGTTTCGTTAAAGGCCATCATTATGAATAACCTTTAACTATATAGGCGGAATGAATGGATACAATAATTGTAGCTATCTGGTGACTGGCCAATTCTCTGGGAAGGTTCACGAGTGATGAGCCAAGCCTTCCCAAATTTTTCACTTAGGTTTACAAATGTAGAATTTCGTTCGATATGATTGAAGTACAAAACGCTGAATAATTCCATCCTGTAAATATTTGTAGCTTGAAGTACTTCCGTTTTACTGGAATTTTCTTATCGTAGATAGTGACGATTCCTTTGTCCATCATCGGTGGGGGCTCGGAATATATCGATTTCTATTTAAATATATATTTGGAAATATTTCCTCCTAATCCAATATATATAGGCGTCGGCCAATTATTTCAAAAGCCCATTTGTTTCTCTCAACTCTACTTGGAGCCAGTTATCGGGGTGGATCATGACACAATACGTTCCATTTATTACAATTGCTCTTGGAATTCTGGCCAGGGAGGTAAAAAAACGACCTCTTTGTACAAATTTGGAAGGAAAAAATTATTTGAAGAAATTAAATCTAAATTTAAGCCACAATTTCCAACTTCCACAATCAATTCGACATCGAGGGTTCTATTGTCATAACAAAGAATAAAGTTTAATTTTTAACAAAATTCTATTATAGATTTCTCCCATTTAATGTATATAAAAAGCTATTAATTTTTAAAATCCATTTTACTGAGAGCCAGAGATTTTGGGGAAATATTTATTGATAAATATTAGATTTTTCTAGGAACGTAATGTGGTGCAGAATATGTATCGCCACGCTGAGATCCTTCTCTCTGCGGCGAGGGAGGCTGTTGTTCTGCGCTCACACTTCAAATAAACTACACACATATTACATAGCAATCTGTGTTTATAATTAGGTTCTCTCTTTCTCATTCAACTTCTATATGTCTTTCCGTTGCCCATTTCCCATATGTCTCGTCCCGTAGCAGGAGTCCAAGATATATATATATTGTAACAAAGTATTTATTATTTTATTAGCAGAGTATTATTTTTTATGTTTATATTTTGCTATACTCTGTACACTTCCCTCTTTTGCTTATCTTTTGTTTATCACTCATAGTTTGTTCTGACCTGAAATAAATTCCTGTCTCATCCCAAAGTTGGTCTTCCCTAATTTTCCACGTGGCAATATATTAGAAACAACAAGGCATATCCTGACCGCTCAGGCGAGCATTTGAGATGACAGAGCGCCATCTAGTGGATTAAATTCTAGATGGCGCTCTACCATCTAGTGGATTAAAATCTAGATGGCGCTCTACCTTCTAAAATGTTCATATGTGCGGTCAGGATATGCTTGTTTTGTTTATAATATAAAAACCGGATCATTTTTCTATTTTTTACATCATAATTTTACGTACACCCCACACATGCGTATATAAGAAACTCTATTATCGCCTTCTCCATATATAGACTTTCTTTGAAACAAATCATTTCGGCAGATTCAATAGCTACTCTCGTAGTTTGATGTCGGTAAATCGCCGCTGTAGTCATCTCGATCATTTCATTCTTCACAAGACTTTGTTTTGTTCAAACGTAAGAATAAACTTTCGTTAAAATTACACTCTACCCATGGCCTAGCGTCGGCTCTACAGCTTCATTATCTGAAGCACCTTTTTGTAAAATTGGGCCGATCTCTGAATTTGCCAAAATCTGGAATTGGGACAGATTCTTCCATCTCCATATTTGCGTTTGTCACAGAAGTGATGAAAATATGCGTTTTCTTAATGTTTTTTTTTTCAGAGTAGAGGCGCACTTCTAGCACTTCCATTTATTGCCAATTATATGCATGTCATACGAACAATCTATAACATAGAGGCACATAGATTTATAAAGTCTTTTTCATCAAATAAGTGGAAATATATTTAAGGCAAATTTGCGTGAGTACGGTGAACGTGTGAGTGAGAGACAATTGGCAGGAAATCTTCTTTCTCTTGATCCTCACTGAATTTATTATATTTAATGGTTATAATTAGTAAAGTGTTGAATTAATTGCGGCTAAATATACAAAACTTAAATGTTGTAGTGTAAAATAAAACAAAATATAATACCAAACTGCAAGAGCTTATGAACAACTTTGAAAGCTCTTACCAATTAGTGTTCCACCAACTGGAAATTATAAATGTCTCTATTGTTCGTAGGTTCGAGGGATTTAAATGAATTTTTGGTTGAAACCATTCGTTGGAAGTTTAAAGAGCAGTTATTCATGACGCGTCAGTTACAGCTTTCTGACTCCGAGCTTCCCCAGGCGATGTAAATATCGCAACGTATTTCCTCTCCAGGATTTGTTAGTCGGCCAAGATATCTGAGGAGCGATAAAAGTGAAATCCACTTTCAATACCTATGTACTCCGTAACATAAATCATAAATATCTGAAGATAGGAAAATGGCGAATAGATTCTATAATGGAAACTGATGTAAATTACCTAAATTTACAAAAGAGAGATGAAGTGGATAAATAAAAGAGGATAATTTAGAGCAACTCGGAAGAAGAACCTGTTGATTTCCTCGTTTTACGCTAAATTTACCCAGGGTGATTTAATTGTGGCGCCTCGAGATGATCCCATTTATCTTCACTTCTTATTGACCCGAGTCCTCGCCTCCGTTTATTTCTAACCGCTCTTGACGAGAGCAGATCCTGAATTAGAAAACAATAAAGTTGATAGAATATTTCTCTAACTGTTTTTTCTTATTTGTCGTTGTTTATATTTCCTATCGACCTTGTGACGGACGAATCTAGAAAACGGAACATTATATATGTGGAAATATAAATAGGTTTTAGAAATATATTTTGACATTTGCTATAGAGCCAGCAGACCGAGTAATCCTTCCAATATATGTACCAACGATAAGCAGCCGAGAAAAAATAAGAACAATTTGTTTACTGGACATAGCGTATCATTTGTTTTTGAAGTGAAACAAGCTTTCAACAAAATTTTATCTTCTACGGTCTTATAACAAATATTACAAGAAAATTTAAACCATTTACAAAACAGAATAAAATAAATGATTTGAATTTTTCATTTATTTTTTCCTGTTTAGTAAATAATTTCATTTTTCCTGTCATATTTATTATTAGCCCGTAGAAGAAAAAAATTCCTTGAAAGAGTTTTCATAATTTCAACAATTAAAGGAAAAAAATTACCCAACGATCTATTGGTTTTATTTTTAAAATAATTGGGCGGCTATTCCACGATAAAACAGCCAATTCATTCAACACTTCAGACGAAAATGGAGGAATCGCCCGAGAAAAAGGAAAGAATGATCATTTTAAATTTTCAGCTTTTAGTAATTTTAAATTAAGCATTCAAAGAGAGGAAATATTTTTTCTCTCTCTCTATTTATGTAAATAGCTATTCGCAAAGAAATTTTCACTAAAAAACACGATTTAAAAACTAAATGCTCATACAGTGTAGTAAAATGTGACCGTTTAAAATAAATATCAGTGAACTATATCTTTAAGAAAAAAAATACCCAACGGTCAATTCATACAATCCTCGAATTATAAAATAAGTGTCATTCGGGCTGTTTTTGCCCACTTCTCCAAAGTGTGTCTATATATTGCTAATCACACCCGGCAAATTGTTGTTTTGGCTCAGTCAATTGTTGTCGCGGCGTAACACATATCTATAGCAGAGAAAGAGAGATGAGAGGAATGTTTATAATTCTCTAAAAACAATAATTTAGAATTCATTGCAAAAACAATTGATGTATTTATAAGACAGGAACCATATTTCAGGGTTAAGCTTGTTTTAATTTGTAATTATTATTATTATTTTTGCTTATCCCTAGTACACGTGGTACAGGCCATGATAATCATGGTGGGTAGTTAGCGACTGCTTTTTACTGTAAGCGCACCACATGTCTACACATGTGAAAGCAGTTCGACTTTGCACTTACAAATGTGCCAGAGCCCCGTTTGGTTACTTGCACTAGCTGGTGGGGTTGGACTTTTGCAAGAATCGGAGAGGCCATTGGAGAGCATTTTTTTTAAACAGAAAAAAGTGTCCAATGCGGGGATCGAACCCGGGTCGTAGTGGTCGTAAACCAAACGGTTTAACCAGCCTTCCACCGACCCCCCATTTGTAATTATTATGTTTGGCAATATGTCTCTTATGATATATATCACAAAGCGTTGCCTTTACAGACCTTACTACAATGGTGAAAATTATTAGATGAGAAGGTTTACACTGATAAGCCAGGTCTTCTCATCCAATAATTTTCATCATTACAGTAAGGTCTGTAGAGACAATATTTGATGTTATACACTCATGGATAAAACTTAAGTGTAAAAGTCTTTAATGTTGCCGGTGGTCGTCTGTTTTTGGAAGGAGACAGAGGCAATTTTGTCCACACTTGGTTATCTCGTGTCTTCAATAAAAGTCATTTTATATCAAATTTCTTTCTGAGTTATTGTCTGAATCCCAATATACATTCTAAAATGTACAACACAAGTTTTGTCCATGAGCGTATATCATAAAAGATACATAGTGCCAAAAATAATAGTTACAAATTGTATCGATAGATGGCACTTGAAATTGTGTTCATTTGTCATCAAATAGCTTCAAGTTATTTGGTAAGGGTGATCACGTGGATGGAAGATGGATTATTGCCAGATGGTTCAGTGAGTGGAGATTCCAACACGACGTTCAGATCGATGGAGCCAGGGACAACGCGACCTGCCAGGTGCAATATTATTCATTAGAAAGAAGATAGGCGGCAAAGCCTCGCTCCCCCGTTATGGTTTATAATTCTCCTTGTTTCTAATTTTTGGTAATTCATTATGAATAAATTAATATTAAAATGTCCACCAATAGTTGTGCGTGAGGCTGGTACATCGGCGCGCCAATCCAGGAAGTCAATCAATAGAGAACAGTTGATTGTCCGAACACGTGGCCAAGTTTGACGTGAGGGAATTAACACTCCCTCCGCCTCATCAATAACGTCGCAAGCAAAGCCCTTGAACGTGACCCTAAAACTGTTTATCATGTCCCTACCAGGTCCTTTAATTGCCGATCGCATTCGGAATGCTGGCGGCTTGTGCCAACTTTTAATTGCCGCAGGAATCCATATTTCTTTAGCACATCTTCTCTTTATTGCAGCGTCCTTGATGGGGGCGCTCTGCCCTGATGCTCAGATAACCCTCCTGGAGCGCCCGCCATCAGCGCTGCAATAAAGGCGCATAACCGGAGACAAATAGGCCCAAGCCCGCCTCTTACTGGCAATGTCCCGCAATCTTTACTGTTCCCCACCGCGATACCCTTGCTATCTGCCCGAATTGTAACCAGCGCTTGCCTCCCATTATTGCTGTTAATCTTTGTTAACTTTACTGCTATTATATTTTTCACCACATTATACTTAGCATTTATCTTTAGTGGAACTTCCATTTATGACAACTTTTGATTGCGATGTTTTAATCGCAGTTTTCTTTTTTATTTTTTGTACTAATTGATGGGTTAAAGCAATTTTTTCAACGTTAGTGAATTTTGGAGTGGACTTAATTAGTTG